>JAQGAU010004017.1:0-12233 GCA_034698045.1 Paramacrobiotus richtersi
CGTGAACCAGGTGATCCGAATTTGCCGTGGCCGGGGTTTTTGATCGGGCAGTCGGCCGTGTCCATCTGGTACTGGGCTGCTGATCAGGTACATGTCGACGCTTAAAATAACGCGCTTTCTTCGCTACAACCGAAAATTAATAATTTACTACATTACCTTTTTTTATTTTTAAATTTTTATAAATTATATTCTTATGGTAATTTAATTAATTATTAATTTACAATCTTTTTTCTCGTTTATTGTCGTATACATAGTAATTTTTTTTTATTTGATTGCGTAACTCTTTACTTTTTGATCGTGCACGGAATTTTGTCCAACTTTTTTTGGCCATTGGAATTTTTGTGAATTTAAGTTGCGGTGTTGGGCTGAAGTGTTGTCGATTACTTTAATGGTTTACTTTTTTTGTTTCACGTCTGCAGATGATGGTTCAACGAGCATTAGCAGCCAAAAGTCTGTCACACGCACAAGGCGGCTGTATCGTAGCCGGATACTTCAAGTTCGCCTTCCTCTTCGTTATGATCTTGCCGGGCATGATTGCCCGCGTTCTCTGGCCCGGTAAGCCGCTTTTTCCATTGATCTATCGTTGAAAAGTAGCAGTATGCGAAATGGCAACTTGGAAGAAAACCGGAATGTTGTCAGACTGAATTTGCTGGAGTTAACACGCTGAATACTTTTTTCTCCGTTTAGTATTTAATTGTTTTGTAAAGAAAAAGAGAATATCGCATAATTAGTGAAATGGTTATCTATGATATTAAAATAACTATTGAAAATCAGGCTTTGCAGTAACTGATTTACTATGCAAGAGTACCGAAACGAATTTCACAAATCGCCGTTGAACATCATCAAACAAAATGGAATAATAGCGGAATATATTACAGTACAAATAAATGAACAAAAAAATTAATGTAGTTATATATTCGCATTTATTTAATTTTTTAATTAATTTATTTTAATTGTTTATTTATTTAACTTATTAGTGAAATTGTTATCTATGATGTTAAAATGACTATTGAAAATCACGCATTGCAGTAACTGATTTACTATGCAAGAGCAAAGTAAAAATAAATATAAGGTAAATAAATAAACTAATATAATGAATTGAGTAACAAAATAAATAAAATGGATAAATACAAATATATAAATGAATCTTATATTAATGGCTGTTGAGAAATTACTCGAATATGAAATAGTTTTCCTGTATACCGGTCTTAAAATATTATCGAAAGTGTTGCATCCCAGTGTTGATCGTGTTTTCTCGCTTAAACAGACGTCATCGCCTGCTCCAATCCGGACCTATGTTACGCCCTGTGCGAGAACCGGCGCGGCTGCTCCGACATGGCGTACCCCCTGTTAGTCACGGAGCTGCTGCCGTCGGGGGTGCGGGGGCTAATGTTGGCGGTGATGCTGGCGGCACTGGTCTCCGATCTCATCTCCATCTTCAATTCGGCCTCGGCGCTCTTCACCATCGACATTTGGAGTAAGATGCGCGCCAAGGCCGGGACGATGGAGATCCTCATTGTGGGGAGGGTGTTCAATCTCTTTCTGCTGCTCTTCTCGGTGGTGTGGCTGCCGTTTATCCAGCAGATGCAGGGTGGGTGAAGGGAATTATTTTGATTTATTCGAAATTGATTTTAGAAATTATTTATTAGAAAAATATTTTTATATGTTAGAAATGCTGTTTTTAAAAATTCTTTAATATAAAATTCTTGTTATTTATTACACATTTTTTGTAAATTGTTTGACAGAAAATTATTCTTATTAAGTAAAACTTTTTTTTATAAATTATTTAATAGCAAATTATTTATTAGAAATTCTGTTTTCATGAATTATTTAATATAAAATTATTCTTATTTATTACAAATTCTGTTTTCATGAATTATTTAATATAAAATTATTCTTATTCATTAGAAATTGTTTTTATAAATTATTATGAAAGAATTAAGATTGACATTTCTGGGATTTGAATAAAATACCACAAAAAATATGAGATTTGACAATTTCCATCGAAAAACGTCTTTTTACAGGTGGGCAGTTATTCTTCTACATCAAAGCCATCGCTTCCTACCTATCCCCGCCCATCGGGGCGGTGTACATCCTGGCCATCTCCTGGGCGCGCTGCAACGAGCAGGGCGCCTTCTACGGTCTCCTCTCGGGCTTACTCATCGGCATCACCCGGATGGTCCTGGATTTTGTGTACCGTGGCCCCGAGTGCGGACAGCCGGATCTGCGGCCGATTATTACCAAAGATTTCCATTACATGTATTTTGCCGCTTTGCTGTTTGGCGTGTCGCTGGTGGTGACGGTGGTTGTGTCGCTGTTGACGCCGGCTCCGTCCAAAGCGCGGCTGGTGCGGACGACGTTCCGGACGCGGTTTGATGAGACGACACGGAAGGATGACTTCCAGGTTGGTGAATGTGGAAATAAATCATTTAAATTGATTTTTTTGGTAGTACAGTAAAACGGAATTTGCGACCGTTGATATTGTTTGCGACCGTTGATATTGTAAATCCCAGCGTTTTTAAATTTTATTTTTAAAATTTCAAGTATTTTCAAGTTAAAAAATTAATTAAAATAATTACCTTACGTAAAATTTTAAGTAATTATTTGAGACGACACGGAAAGATGGCTTCCAGGTTGGTGAATGTGGAAATAAATGATTTAAACTGATTTTTTTCGTAGTACAGTGCAATGGAATTTACGACCAGGTAATATTATTTTGAAGTAAATCCCAACGTTTAAAATCCCAAACTTATTTTTAAAATGTTAAGTATTTTTTAAGTAAAGAAAGTAATTTAAATAATTAATTTTTGTGAAAATTGTAAGTCATTATTTGAGACGACACGGAAAGATGACGTCCACGTTTGTAAATGTGGAAATAAATTACTTAAATTGATGTTTTCATAGTACAGTACAACTGTATTTACGACCAGTTAAAATTAGAAAAATAAAATTTAAAAACGTTGGGATTATGAAAAATAAAAACAAGACATTTTTAAGCAGAAAAAAGGTAATTTAAATAATTAATTTGCGTGAAAAATTTAAGTAAACATTTTAACTAATTATTTCCCAACGAACAACATGGAACTGCAAAAATGGATTAAAAACCAAATATATTGTTACGTTTAGTAAAACGTCATAAATCTGTCTACGCGGGCTTACTAGTACCTTTATGCATTGTTCACAGTATGATCGCAAGAAAAGCCTAAACGTAACAACCCTCGAAGACGTGGTCAGCCATCACGGTCACCTGCCGGGTCTGAACGAGTCGACCACGCCGGAACGCTCCGAGAGTCGTGGATCGAACATTAACGAAGCGTACGCGGACGAGGAAGCCATGCTGGAGAAGAAACGCGGCGAGGAGGGCATCCCGCTGGAGGGGCTGCGCAACGGGCATAGTGACGCCCACCGACTGACCAACGGACATGTCGTGACCGCCCACCATCCCTCGGCGTGTCTGCTGTATCTGGAGAAGTTTGCCAACTGGTTTTGCGGGTTTTCCAAGTTGACGGGCGCGCAGAAAGAAGAGCACGTGGTATGTTGATGGGGGTTGTGCTTGGTTACTGCGATGGTACCATACTACCGAAATGTTCAAGAGAAAACTGTTCAATCCTCTGAATACGTGACAACACTCAGTGTAAATAAAAAATAACAGCTAATTTATTTTTTTAATTTAAAAAAATATTCAGTTTACTGCTTATTAAATAGTATGATTTGTTATAATTTATTTGTAGTGTAATAGTGTAATTTATTAAATAGTACAATTTTTTTAATGGTGTCGTTTACATCCGGCATGGTTGTTCTTGACTCGTATTAAATGAAAAGTAACCGTCATATAAATTTTTTAGTTTCACAATTTAAAGAAAAAGTTTATTTCAGTTTAAACAAATATTTTTATATCAGCAGATGTTTTTAATGGCCTACTTATGCTTTTCACAATATCAGATACATTTATTGGTCAGTTTTTTTTTTATTTGAAATAAATTCTTTATGCATTATGCTCGTTTTTTTAGCAGTAATTGTTCTGAATTTTGTTCTTTTCCTATACAGTGGTTCCACAAATCAATTGCCAAAGTGGTCTTGGTTTTTTGTCTGAAAATAAGATGCGTTTGTTGTGTTGACTGATGTTGTTGTTTGTAGGAGCATTTGGCCAAAGTGTCGTCCCTTCACCAGGATAAGCGCGCCAAGATGTTGTTGAACGTTAATTTATTCATACTTCTCAGCCTTGTGATACTGGTTTTTATCTTCTTCTCCACCGAGCTGCATGATTATGTGGTGCAGGGTGGTGCCGTTTTATCGACTACTTCCACTCCGACCAACGCTACCTCGTTTTGATGCTGTTTGACTGTGGTTGTTGTTTTTTTTACCTCGCTTTTGTTTTGATTACCGGTGACTACTGCATGTTTTCCAAATGTCTGTTGTTTTTTTTATTGGTATTGATATTATATGAGATGTCAATAAATCGATCGGACTGAACAATTTACAGAAAAACGCGGCGAATGATAGTCAGTTATTGGTCGAGGTGTTCGAACTGCAAAAACTGCAGTGAAACGGCCATGATGAAAAATTAGGTAATATACTACAACTGCAAGCTGACAGGTCGCTTCTTGATCGGAAATTGCTTTCATCCTCATACGATGCGCGTGCACACTTAAAATCCGGCAGTTTTCCAGTAATTTCAATTTTTGTGGGAGAAGCCTATTAAATTTTGGCACCACGCCTATTCACAACAAAATAAATGAAAATCGTAAAAATGATGTTCAATGTTCAGATATTTATCGTCCTAATTCCACTGAACTATGAAGTACGGTATTCGATCAATCGACTGCGTGACAAAATTTCCTCAACCGTGCTTGTACATGTAGTGTGCTTCGACTTGTTCTAACGTTATTAGTCAGGTTTGAGTTTACGCGTCCAGCGCTAGTCAACTCAGTATGAACTCACTGCCCGTGAATCGTGATTTTTAGTGATTTTTGTCTGGATTTAAGAGGATCTCATCATTGTCTGGATCTCATCAAGTCTTTTTCTCCAAATCAGCTAGTGAAAAAGCTGATTTTACACATTTCCCGTGATGGAGCAGGTCAGCAGGAACTTCAGGAAGAATGCTGGAATCCTGATATCTTTGCAAAAATGAATCCCCTGGCTACCATGACAGTGCAAGAGCGAGTCAGTTTCTCTGCCGTGCGCTTCCGCCTTGAATGGACTATCGACAAGTTGACGACGCTGTATTCGGCAGCAGCGCTGTACATCAGAGGAATTACGATGGCGGAATTGGGCATTCCGAACATGGAAGGACGCTGGCGGATTGCTGTCGGACCTCTTCGTGATGTCAAGTTATGTCTCACAGACACATTTCCGAAATCCACATGCTACACTGGAGGAATGGTTTTCCATGTTCTGATCAAATGGGGGTATGAAACTGTCAATTATACAATCGTCAAACATGTTTTTATTCGCAATATCAACCATTTTGGATAGTTTCCGTAATCCGTAAGCTTGGTACGACTGATTTCCTGGATATTTTGCTTGCACGTTATTTTAACGCGGTCTCGTTGTGTTTCTTGAAGGTGCCAGCCTCTGTTTGCCGAGCATTTGCTAACATGGAATTGTTTGTTAAACAGACTAGGTGTCGGAGAACCAACCGCTGCTCCCACCATGAAGTATAGGGATTCTTTCAATGAACGCTCGTTCGTTGTTTCTGCAACGAGCAGCAGCGTCCAGTGGCGGTGCGAAAGATTCCTTGAAAAACTAATCCAGGAGCACTGTAAGATCCGCAACATTGGGGAAGAGGAGTGCGATACCGTTACCATCGTTGCAGACGTTGAGCTTAGCTTTCCGGAAACTGTCCGAACGACTGGAACGGGAGAGAAAATGTTTGCGGCCAGTCAACTGAATTGGCTCAAATCCGGGGTGAAGTTCGCGGAGACTGACTTTCTTCTGCGCTCTATGGACGGCAAAGAATTGCACACCCATCGAAATCTTCTCATCACCCACTCGCCAACGTTTGCCGCTATTCTTTCCGGGGACTTGGACGCCAAACACTGCGAACTATCGGATGTCGACGGGGAAAGCATCGAGCTGATGTTGAACTATTTGTACACTTGTGACACCGAGGACATCAACGATACTAACGCGGAGAAAGTCTTGATCATGGCCGACAAATTTCAGCTCATCGGTTTGCGTTCGATGTGTGAGCAGACGCTGATCAAGAGCGTGACGGTGAAGAGCGCTGTCCGCTATCTGGTTTTGGCTTGTCAACGGGATTTGAAGGGTTTGCAAGAAGCTGCATTGGGTTCGATTCCGAAACGTATCGGAGCGGTGCTGTCTGATGCAGCCGCGATGGAGATGCTGAAGCGGCATCCTGAAGTCGGAGAGATGATCATGGAGCGCTGCGTCAAGAAAGTACGTGGAATCGCTGAGCAATGAAGGATGTGAATTACCGGATGCGAAGCTTGCGAAAACTTTTCCACCATTATCAGAGTGTGGTAATTTGTCTTCTGTTTGTGTTCTTCTTTCGTTTGCTACACTTTTCCGTTCGTGGTACGTTGGAACTTTCAACTTACATTTGTTAATACGAGTACAGTTAGCTTTGTGAGCTGTTAATTGCAAGAATGATTAGGTCAATAGCAGCTAGCTGGTGACCCCGTCGACCGATGTCAGATTGCAGATATCTCAATATTTTCGGTGGTTTTGAAATAAGTACCGACTAACCACCCGACGTACAGCTCGCATCATGAACTTACAATAAAGAAGTTTAATATCATCAAACAAATCTCATACTTCAATCTTTACTTTCTCTACATGTAACTGTTCAGTAACCGGGCCCCGTGTCCTTTAACCAGCACGTAACAAACCACACATGCACTTTTTTGTTCCTGCATTTGCAGTTGTCACAGCAATGTACCTATGTGTATGCTGAATACGCACGAGTACAAGAGAAGTAAGCCATCTAACAACCCAACTTACAATTAGTCAGCACCGACCTCGCGGATCTCTACGTTCTTACTACCGTTTGAAAGAGCGCGATTTGTAGATTCTAGATCTGCTTCCAAATCTTTTCGATGTGAGTATAAAAAGTTGGTCCAGTTAAAAAGTTATGGTTGAGGGACGAAGCAGTTCCAGCACTTATGTCAGCCACCACACTACGACTGTCACATCGCGTTTTTCTTCGAATAACTTGGGAACCTTTCATATCGATGAAGATTTGAAAGCAGATCTAGAATCTACGCATCGCGCTCTTTCGAATGGTAGGAAGTGCCTAGGAATCCGGAAGGCTCGTGCTGGCTAAGTTGGGTTGTCAGCTCTAAAGCATTAACGCAACGGGCAGTTGCCAGTTCGACGGTGCTGACACGAATCAAGATAAAAAGTGAGGCTGATATGTCCATCGGCGGGTCGCAGTAACGGGCAGTATGACAGAAGAACACAACCATCTATTAACATCCAACGTAACGCAAGTCTTTTATCCCATATCTTATGGAATTTAAATGGCAAAAGTCAAAAAAACAGGAACGTAGCGCAGCATATAGATGTAAAACATGTACAGGCAATTCTGCTACCACACGCAACAACAACAAGTTTATTCCTCTGAAACCGTTCGTCCAGCCGGTGCCACAATGCTGTGCAGTGGTATTATCTCGCTTAGCGAGGAACGACGGGAAAATTACAACAAGCTGATACTGCCAACAGACAGAAGCAAATGGATAAAGAATGTAAAACAGTAAAGAAAAAAACAAAAGCAACAAAAAACATATGGCCGTAGCGCGCTTGACCAATACACACAGGACGCTGAAGACACTGCACACGACCTGGTACATTAACGCAGAATATACGAACAACCAAGCTCCATGCAAAATAACAAGGCACATACTTCGGCACAGCACAGTAAAACTATGCAACCGAACAACAACCAGCTTTGTGAGGAACAATTACATACATATTTTGGCACAATATTCTATAACCAAGCTAGCTTTTGTTATTCAAACTAGTGCGTGCTGCAGATTGACAACTGCGGACCAAAATCGTGCAAATAAAGAAATTTTGTTTAATGTACAACGCGAACACTTCACCGGATTTGGATGCGCAGAACGATCGAAGCATATTATTGTACGGTTTCGTCTGGTTGCCTTAATTACCTACACAAACTTTGTTTTCTTTGTTAACTCGTGCTGCATCAAACGTTCAACTTTTTGACCAGGATTACCGCATGTTAGGACGAACGAAAGTATTATAAGTGAAAAACCATCAAATAATATAGTGTGAACTCTCAAGTTCAGTTAATAATCAATTTTATAATAATTAACTTACTAACTGAATTTGTTTAATTTGACAGCAACAAAGTCACAACAAAGTCAACACTTGGCATCAGATATCCTGCCTCCCACATGCGTATGTTTATATACAGAAGTTTGCTTCTACTGACAATGAACGTTTGGTCGATGGCTACAAAAGACCGGCTGTCAACCGTTAACTCGCATCGGAACAATACGATTACTGCTCAGTGTCCGGATTACAATATTCGATCACGCTAGCCCGGAATACCGAGCCGGATTTCTTGAATTGCGCGTCCGGCTCCTGCTTCTCATCAAGTGTTTTCCTAGTTAGCTACCGAAACATCTCATGATATGTATAAAGGCAGGGTACGGTCGACGTACTGCGAACTTGGAAGCGCATTTCGAGCCAAGCGTTCTTGTTACGGTAGTCTAAATTTCTTCCAGTCCTGATTCCCCGGGTTAAAACATGTCTGTACAAGAGCGGGTCAGTTTCCCTACTAAATCTTTCCACTTGGAGTGGACCATCGAAAAGTTCGCGGTGCTGAAGCAATCCGATGCAACACTGTACAGCTCAGGGATTACGATGGCGGAATTGGGCATTCAGAACCTGGAAGGACGCTGGCGGATTGCCGTCGGACCTTGTCAGGAGGTTAAGCTATGCCTCACGGACACGGATGTGGAATCCACATCGTACACTGGCCGAATGGTTTTCCATGTTATTCTCAAACTGAGGTATTAATATATCGATTGGGCATATAATTCTGACGCTATCATACTGTATTTTTTCAACTGACCAGTACCAGTTATCTGTTAAACTTTGCAAGGCACTTGCTAACATGAAACTGTTGGTTAAACAGACTGGTTATGGGAGAACGAACCGCAAGCCCCATCATGGAGTATATCGATTATTTCGACAAGAACACGTTTATTGTTTCTTCTACAACCAACCAGATCCGGTCGGACTACCGAGACTCCCGATACTTCCGCTCCGGCTCATACGATAAATACCACGATAACACACGCAGCTTCCAGAAAGCCGGTATCGTTACGATTCTTATGGATGTTGAGATCGGCTTCCCGGAAACTGTCCGAACGCCTGGAAAGAGAGAGAAAATTTTCGCGGCGTGTCAACTGGATTGGCTCACATCCGGCGAGAAGTTCACGGAGACTGACTTCCTTCTGCGCTCTATGGACGGCAAGGAATTCCACACCCATCGAAATCTTCTCATCACCCACTCGCCAACGTTTGCCGCTATTCTGTCTGAGGACTTGAACGCCAAACACTGCGAACTATCGGATGTCGACGGGGAAACCATCGAGCTGATGTTGAGCTATTTGTACGCCTGTGAAACCGAGGACATCAACGATAAGAACGCGGAGAAGGTGTTGATCATGGCCGACAAATTTCAGCTTATCGGTTTGCGTGCGATGTGTGAGCAGACGCTGATCAAGTGTGTGACGGTGCAGTGTGCTGTCCGTTACCTGCTTTTGGCTTGGCAACGGGATTTGATTGGTTTGCAAGAAGCTGCACTGCGTTTGATTCCGAAACGTATCGGAGCGGTGTTGTCTGATACAGCTACGATGGAGATGCTGAAGTTGCATCCGCATGTCGGAAAGATGATCATGGAGCGCTGCTTACAGAACGTGCGCGGAATCGCTGGATTGTGAAGGGTGTGGATTCTTATATCTTATATGCTTCTGCATTGTTTTCTACGGCTTGATATCTCTCTGCTTGTATCTTTTATGTTGATTGCTATACTTTTCCGTTTGCGGCATGTTTAAGACTGCTTCTCATGGAGCTTATGCAACAGTGTTTAGGTTTGCAGACTGGAACATAACGTCAGTTTGAATACGTCTCACTAAATTTTTTGTGTAATGAAACAAGTATCTACAGATCATGACCATCCCGACAGCTTAGATATTTTTCTTATGTGTACCACATTAACAACTGCTAATAGGACAAATGGATTAGCAAAAGTTGTATAATCACATCGTAGCGAATATCAGATGACCAATAACAATCTGCAGCTGCTACAAAGTAGTGAAGTAGCGTGTGCGATATATTTAACGAAAACGCATTTTTCGCAATCTACAGATACACACTGTATTGTATTTGTGCACGAAACAAGGAAATATACAGAATTTGCAACTACCGTAATTTGTGCGCGGTCGGGCGGTTGTCCGTCCGACGGTGCTGATAAGAATTATGATTGGAAAACAGATCGATGCGCCCAGTGGCGGGTCGCGGATAACGGCCCAATACAAGGACTCTGACAGAAGAGCGCAGAATATAATCAACATTCGAAGCCACGGAAATCTCTGATCCCCGGTCTAACGAAAATCAGCATGGCAAACAGTGAGAAATAAGCACAGCATATTTTTAAGGACACACATGATACACGTACTGATAATGTACTAGATGCGTACATGCACATGATTTCCAAGCAAGCGTGCTTCAAACCGTCAAACTGGTGCAGGTCTGCGAAACGAAGGCCATGCACGGCATTCTCCAAAGAAATGGTACGCGTCAGCACTTGTTCCATGACAAAGCGTAAGTGCCTCCGCTTATCCGCCATCAGTAAAACCCTTTCCGCGGTTTGTGCGTTGATCTTGCCGGTCTCACACCCATACAAGTAGTCCAACACGATTAACAGCGTCTCCCCGTCCACATCCTCCATTTCACAGCACATTGTCCGTTTCTCCTTGGTTCCATGGTTCAACGTAGCCGCGAATACCGGCGTCAGGAGAAACGGATTGGTTTAAGAATTTTCTGCCGTCCATTGAGCGTAGCACGAAATCAGTATCGTACTCGTGGCCTGAATTCGCCCACTGCATCTGCTTTTGAGCGAATTCTCGCTGTCCGGTGGTGGTCACAGTAGAGATACTTTCTTGCAGTGTGATAGTGACCTGCATGGAAATGGCGACACGTTAATTTGTTCATTCCTCTCAGCCTTATGGTACTTGCTTTTGTCTTCTTCTTCTCCACATATCTGCATGATTATGTGGTACAGGGAGGTGCCGTTCCACTGCTTTTGTCGACTATTTCCACTCCAAACAACGATACCTCCACGTTTTGATGCTGTTGACAGTGGTTGTTATTTTTTACCTCGCTTTGTTTGATTACCGGTGAATACTGCATGTTTTCCAAATGTCTGTTTTTTTATCGATAATAAATATTATATCACGTGTGAAAAACTGTAATCGATCGAACAATTTGACGAAAAACTGTTTCGAATGTTGTTGGGGAATCCATCGAGCAGGCTGGTGCCAAGTCGCGCTTCCGGGAGAGTGCATACCTAAACCAGCAAACTGTTCCAGTTTGGTCCAAAATTTTTACCGGTGTCCGTTATTAATTACCGCTCACAGATCGGCATCAGATATGCTTCTGTTAATATGTAAATTGTAAACCATTTTACTGGTATCGTCGGGCAGACAACTATCGATTCAATAAGCAATCTCCGCCCGAAGACGGTCCTCGGGAAAGAAAGACACACTTTTTCGTAACGCCTGCTAGTACGAGACAGGCAGCAAATGCCTCATACTAACAAAGACAGCAAGACGTAAGAAGGTCACTAGACAATGTGGCAGGCAGAGAATCAGAATACTGGTACACACACGCACAATACAGGCTTGCATACACTAACCTAGTTAGCTATTCAAAGATTGACTATAAACATTTCTCATAATATATATAAAGAAAGACAGAGCATGATAAACATGCTTCGGACGGCGAAGCGCATTTTGAGGCAAGCATTCTGATTAAGTTTGCCTGTAATTCAGTTTCATCGACAGCCGGTTGTCAGTTGCTACCTAACTTTCTTGCGGCGCCCGGACACTTCGTCCCGGGGAAAATTGGTCCCACCCAGAACGTCCCAGAAAAAGGTCCCGCGCCAAAACGGCCGACGGTAAAAATGGTACCAGAACCAAAAAGGCCCGTGGGCAATATAGTACCATGCACCAAAACGG
>JAQGAU010004018.1:0-12231 GCA_034698045.1 Paramacrobiotus richtersi
TAATGACTGTATGATCACTACCGGGCTGTGGCGCGCTATACCTATGCTTGTGTAAAATACTTGTCATTATGTCATTACTGACAGTAATGACATAATGACCGTATATAACTACCGGGCTGTGGTGCACTATACATATGCTTGTATCAAATGCCTGTCATTTGTCATTAGTGACATAATGACTTAATGACAGTTGCTTGTTGCGTGTTTATTGGTAAATTTTTTTATTCAGTTTCATTCTTTTAATTTAATTTACTTTGATTTGTTTTTTTTTATTTTTATTCAGTTTTATTTTTTGCTGACTTCTGCTAATTCTTGGTTTATTTTTATAAATTTTCATTTATGTTTTTGTATCTTGTTCCTGCTTATTTTTATTTACTGTGATTTAGGTAACAACACTCAGTTAGCCACTGACTGACCGAATCGACAAATGTACCTATTGAGGGTAAAGATTGCTGTTTCTTTTTTTGTTGTTATTTGTGTCTCTTCCGCATTTATTTTTCGAAAAAGTACCCATTGTGCAAGATGAAGTGGCAGTCGGGATTTCTTGCATCCAAGCATTACACGGCTTTCCTGATTTTGTGCTGACGCACAATTCAGCTGAGGAAGGTGTTTTACGAGTTGTATAACAGCATGGACACAAACCTTCATGAGCATATTGTCCTGCAGATGTCGATGCTCTGTGGTCATGAACTCAGATCGCTTCATTTGGTATTCCTTATTGTACAGCGTCAGCTGACGGGATGAAATCAGTGCGGGCCTGAGGTGTACTTCTACATGGCAAAAGCAGTTCCCCGCGTTACCGGTAGAAAGAGCCATGTTACGAATATCAATCCACAACAAAGCCGGCTCGCTGACGCCATCGAAAACGAAATGTGTCGGAAGCGAACCGGTGTAAAGTCACAAGTGAAACAGACTGTCGTTAAAGAAAGATCTGATAATCATGCCACTGCTGGTGAAACTAGATCATAACTGGCTGATATGCCTGATCGGTCGATAGGTAGTTGGAACGGTTAAATGAAAATTTTAATGAAAACCGAAAATGAAAATGAAACCGAAAATGCGACTTTAATTAATTCAAAAGGGGTGTCTATAGTAAACGGGGTGTGAAAAGGGGTGCCTATAGCACACAGGCTGAAAGGGGGTGCCTAGATTGAGTTCGTACTTTTCAATTAGACTTTCTGATCGATAGGTGTAGGTTTTCCGCTGTCCGTTGCCTCCCCTACTGGAACCGGCCGGGCACTGGTGTTCATGCCATTGGCAACTTTACCCTGCGACTTCTACAGGACGCGAAAGACTGCTATCATGGACTGTTAATACTGGGCATCAGTGCAAATTAATTAGTGATCTAAGCGGCGATGGAAAGTGTGCATTTGATGTCCTGATGTTTGATAAGCTGTACGGGCAGAACTGCTGCAGTCTCGGGATCGAGTTTGGTGCATCAATTGTATGGGAAAGGTTACTGTTTTCATGTTATCATTTTAATATGTTCTAATTGTGTTTTCGTCATTTTATTCCTGTTTTATGTTTACTGCATGTCATGCGCATGTTACGCATGACACCTCCTGGACGGAATAGGCCAGAGGAATAAAGTTGTTGTTGTTGGTGGGTTAGTCTGCTGATTTAAACAATTCGTGATACGTTGAGTGACAGCTTTGACATAGCGTCCACTAGGTGGTTCCTTTGAAGTGACTTTACTAGTAGATTTTTCTTATTTATTTTGGATGGTATACAGTACATAACTTGATAAGGCGATGAAAGATGCGCGCAGCGGTCAAGGTCCTGCTTGTAACTGTACCCGTTTTCGCTTACTGCCTTGATGAGCAGCTCAGCTTACATTCCCGAAGCTTGATTAAGCTTCAACAGTTCACCCAGTGGGTGGCGCCCGTGTAGAGGAAACGGATCGGAAGTAAGTTAATGGTAACCACATTACAAGCATGACAAGACACACTTGGCTGGGCCTAATAATTATGATTTGTTTTTTAGGCGTTAGCATATGGAACATATTTTGCGACTCGGTACACCCGTGGTCTGAGCTTTTGATTCCAAAGAACACTAATGAACTTTGGTGTAACGGTAACTGGTGTGCGGCGGTATTGATTTCATAGTCAGTGGCGAATTTAAACCCATACGATTCTTATCTTTCAAAAGTGCCTTACTTGGGCCGCAAATTGCTCCCCAAAGCTTATTTGGGCCCCAAATTCGGAAAATTTCAAGACTTTCCATATAGACAAAGGAAAACCAACTATTAAAATAACATTATGATTATACTGCTATAACTATCAGTATCAGTTATAACAAGGGGCAGAATTTTCCATAAACTAAACAGGCTCCCAGCGGAATACAAAAGCATGAAAACTTTCTTTCAGATCAGCCGGCTGATTGGCCCAACTGAAATTGTGATAATCAGCAGGCATCCAGAGAATGTTTCGGGTATTACTGCCGGCCGGTCGACGGCCCAGTATCGTACTAGATTCAAGCAGCATGATACTGGTTGTTTGCACGCCAGGATAGAAGTTATTGCTCATCTGCTGGATCTGCAGCGGTGGGTAAGATTTACGTCGAAGGGCAATGTTACTGCGACGAAAATTCAACATCCCACATAACGTGTGTAACAGCAGGAAAATTAAAACCCATTCTGAACGATAATTTCGACGATACCATGTATGTAGATAATCTGCTCCAGCAGGTCTAGGTAGCCTACTTAACCATTCAAATATGAATACGTTTGCTCATTATACCAACTTCGGCTTCCGTATGCGCGGCCTGACCGCATGCAGATCTTCCGGTTCAGCAACGGTTTCGGCCTTTCGGTTCTGTGGCTCGTTCGACTACTGAAGATCAGTAAGAGAATCCGCAGTATACTGTAATTCTGTTGAGCAACCGGATTTAGCAGAGAAAAAAGCAGCATGTGGCAGTTGCTGGTGAAAGCAATCAGATATAGCGGTCGCCATTTTGAGAGAAATCGATGGAGTTAACGGCGGCACATGACTGTGATACCATTTCTCAATCCGTATATCGCTTTCAGATTTCTTCCTTGCATGTTTTCATCATTAAGCGTTGCGACAATTTTTGTGTAGCCTTATGAGCTAGACTGCCCAAGCATTGATAATGGGTCAGCGTAAAAAGGCCACAGACCAGAATTCCGCGCTAGGAGAGAATGTTGACGGCAACGCCAGCAATACTGTTATCAAATCACTGCGATCGAGAACTGTTGTGTCGGGACCAGTCACAAACTCGAGGGTCCTGGAGAATCAACTGCGCACGGTGACTGAAGACAGGATGGATGAAATCCCAGTAGCAAGGGCGAAAGACTCTGGTCTTAACAGTACGCTGGAATTTGCGCTTCCTTTCGTAAGTATCTTGAAAGATTGCTACTTAGGTATCAAAAGCTGAACTCATCTCCCTTGTAGCGAGGGCCAAAACTTGCCGCTTCTGACGAAAGCTGTTTGAATCGCGGTACACCTCCGCTCGATGGTGATCTGATGGTGAGGTTTGATGACCAAAGCGATACTTGTCAGCTCTGTGAAGTTTCAGTATGCTAACTCTAATGTATTCCAGCCAACTAAGTTTCGTTTCCCTGAAAACGTGGAGGACCTGAAAACACTGTACGCCGGCAAACATGCAGATGTGGAAAGAAACGCAGTGTACTGCATGGGTGTGTTATCAATTCGTTACCGAATTGAAGATCTTCGGCATCGAAACTCCAAAAAACCTGGTTTTGGTTATTCTTCCTACACCGCAAGTCCCAAGAAGTATGCCAACAAAGATGACCCTGCTACCCTAGCTTACGTTGTAAGATGGCAGTGGAAGACAGGTCAAGTTCAAAAAGTCTGGTAAGAAATAACATTCTACAAAGTGCTCGGCCGGGATCCGGTTTAACCAAGGATATCCTAATGAGTCATATTATTTAGCGAATTTCTTGTTCCCGTGAACAAGAAGCTGGATCGTGACGCATACGAGAAGCCGCAGAATCCGAGTGGAGACAGTGGCGAAGTAATCTCCTTTCTGTGCAAAGATCTTAATGTGTGGAAAGAATTTATCACAATGAAGTTCGACTGTTTAGAACAGTAAGTTCTACAGTTAGATGCAAGCTTCGGCGAAAATGAGCAGTGTAGAAGGTTGCAAATGCTAAGATTACTGGATGCATCTGCTAAACGTTCTGCTGTAATTTCTGTGTGAAATTATTCTGCTTTACTGATACCACGTCTGAAAAATGCCATAATAATTTTCTCCTTAAACAAACTGATCTTTACATAGGGAAATCAGCAGCGATCCTTCCCGACTTAAACTTCATTGGGGTAGAATTGGTCTACAGTCTGAAGATGTGCAACAGCACCAAGAGGTTTTCATTTGGAATTCTAAGGTGGCGCACGTTTACGAAGAAACCACGAAATCTTTCCGATCAACTTCGCTAGAACATGCTGGTTTCTACCCGGTTTCGCTGACCCGTCTCGATGAAGTAACCGTATCTCATGACTGCGCTGATACCACATTTTTTCCCGAACTGCTGAAAGCGATTGGCCCCCAACACTTTGTTTCGTTCTTGGGTGTGACCGGTGAGGTTCATTAAAGTCTTCTGTTGCCAAGCACATTTAAATTTTAGTTGTTTTGCAGGTCAAGCCGACATGTCTTTAAAGCTGAAGCGGATTGCGGAAATAGTTGGTCACGCAGTTCCAACAACGGCCATCGTCGGACCTTCTGGCACAGGAAAAAGCACCTTGGCTCAGTCGGCCGCCGGCACCAAGGGTTCGGATGGAAACTTAACGAATCCTTTCAGCTACAACGCACTTTCGGCTCACGAGTACTCCAAGCGCTGCGAGACTAGCACCGTACCCACCATAATCAGCGATCCGCCGAAGAAACACTGCAAAGAGTATATGGATCTTACTGTATTTGTTTATGACGGCACGAAAAGGCGTTCGCATGCCGGCACGTTCGCTCCTTCTGGCGCCCCCATATGCTGCGTTAACGAAGACTTCCTGGAGTGCTGCGCATCTGAGCAGAAGTCGTGGTACGTGACTAGAACCACAGTCACATCTGCGCCATTGTTATGAGTACGTTCCATGTGGCAGTTAACTTTAGTGCCTACTTTTAGGGACCGCTTCCGTACGAGACTAATCGTTTTGGGACTGGACGAGAGCATACCTTTTCACGCCCTGCCAAATATTGCAAAATATCCTCTGCATAAGCGCATACATGCAGCTTCAAGCAACCTTGCACAGTTGCTGTATTATGATGAGACGACGCTTCGAGAATCATTTGGGTATTTTGAAGATCTCGCCCAGAAGTCGCTTGCCGGCACTGCTCTGGACGATACTGGAATGTCAAGGATTGCCAAAAATCTTGCACTGTTTTATGCGCTTGGAGAACACGTACGTGATGCAGCGATAAATTTCTAACAAGCGGCCGCATCGTAGAGTAATACCGAAACAGCTCTTGTACATTGCAGTCATGTCAAATACTTCTGCCAACCTTCGCGTTTCGGAAAGAAGCCCAGATACATCTGAAAAATACCGCACTTCCCTCAGCTTTGAAGTATCAGACGGTGGGCGGGGTCAAAAACGCTTCTCAGAAACTGTTGATTCCTTTGGCTTTTCCGGATGCCATTCCAGCATTTCTGGAGGAGACCATTTTGATTGTTATTGCAAAGCCAGCGCAAGAGGTGAGTGGTTGTTCAGAGGCTTCACAGAACTTTTGAACGCCAACATATGCATGGGTGCTTTCTGTGCATATTGCTAGCAAAGCACTAAATTTACATGTAGATAACTACAAGTGCAGTTAACTTCTGTTGTAGTGGTACGATTGGATACTGTTTCACATGAAACACCGAGAACACGACGCAATAGCAATCCGCACAACAGCATTCACTGCAGTTCAAGGATTTCCGTTTGCAAACAGAGGAAACGATATGAAAGAGTTCATCAGCGCAAACAGCGATTATGGCGCTTCTGACAGAGTATCCTTCCACACGCCGAGCGGACAGAAAACTCAGCGAGCGCTGCTGTTCTACTATGACGAACTCGATGCAGGACTACAGAGAAGGCTTTACGCGTTAGGTAACAGCCTAACACGAGTTACATTGAGTATTACTAGAACTAATGGTGTAATATCTCTAGATATTGTTGCACGAACGTTTGAATATGCGCAAGGATGGGCGGCTGCTGCAGACATCGCACTCGAAGCTGTCGGAGCAGACAGCGTAGTTTCTTTAACCGATGTAAGTGTAGCAGTGCAAGACTGCCTTGCAAAGATGGACAACTCCACTCTTCTGCCCCGACGATCGGCCGCAGCGCGTTCCCGTGCCTTTGCACCTTCGACTTCCACCAGCGGCAGTGCTCCACAATACGGTATCAAGGAAACATTTACGGACGACAAAGACCGGCTGGGTTTTATTGTGTGGTTTGATGCGATTGGAAAAGAGCGCTTTCGAAAGGAACTTTCTTTTTCTTCGGACGTTGGGCTGCTGAAAAGTATCGCAATGAGCTTCTGGCAGACTCAGAACACCACCGACAAACGGGTATTTACTTTGATTTTCGAATTAGTTGGTAATGAGCTGATGATTCGTTCAACTGACTGCTTTGTAGGGTCTTGTTCGGGAAGCAATGGCAGTGGAAGATGCCGAAGCGGAATGCAGTAAGTTCATGGCTATATTTGAGTACCGTTTCAATGGTACAGCACCGTATTGTTGCAGCAGCAAAGAAAGCCAAGCCAGCTTGACGACAGGACTTTGAAAGGTAACGATACACTTGTGTGAGGCACCACCGCAAAAAGTACAGCTGCATGATCTTTTCAGGTTCAGTGAATGGCCAGTGACAGACCCGGAAAACGTTTATTGCGTTATTATTTTGCGTCGCGCTTTTATTATTTCGTCTCTGCCGATTGATTGTTGTAACAGCAGAAAGCTAGCCTCAACTTTTGCTTTTGAATTGGGACACTCGTTACGTTCGGATCGTTAGTGGGAAAATGTACTGTAAACAAGTTATTTTGCGTGGCGCCGCGCAGAAGCAATAAGTATCATGTTTCGTCTAGCACTTTTGAGATCTAACATGGTGGATAGTATGATATAGCTAAGAAAAACAACTATTGCTACATTCTGATAAAAAAATGTGTCTCTAACACAATAAGATTTCGCTTTTGCAAAATAACACTCGGATTCTGACAGAAATACGAGCATGCTTTTGAGTTATCTCACGTGGTGTTAAAGCGACGCCGATCGGAACCAAAAACCGAACCGCATTCATCCCCTGATCCGAAAAGTTCTGCTAGTTCCGGTAGGTGTTGGGCATGCTGTTAAGCTTTTCCACGGTTTTCGGTTTGGTGTGAATGTTCTTGGGATGATATGTCCGGCTGTTGATGCGCTGTGGATTTGCTCGTGCGGACGCGACTGATGTGAGATAGCTTTACTTACATATGTCTTGTAGCATCTGTTTTGTGTTACGAACGAGTTACGTTAAACTCAATTGATATTAATTATCGCACTTATCATAAGTGATAAACCTTCTGCTGAATCTCGAAGCCCATAGCTGCTGGTCCGCACCTGGTGTCTCGACTGATGCACACATGCGCCGGTTCTGCTGGTCGGTGACCTGCGCTGAGCAGCATGTCGCAGGTTCGTGCTCAAACGGTGCCCAAATTGTACCGAACAACCGCAAAACATTCAAAGCGTGTTAAGCTGCTTGAAACTGTGCAAAATGCAAATGAACTGTTCAGCATTGCATAAGCACCTTGACAGTCTCGAAATACGGCATCAGGTCACCGAATCTAGGGGCGCAGAAGAGAACATGTGGTGGATACTCCGAAAAGTCCAGCGCATGTTATCTGAACCGGGGTCGATGACACAGATACTCTTCCAGCAAGCAGTTACTGTTGGACTCTGTAGTTTTCGTGCAAAGCTGTAAAAATGCGCATAAGACTAGCTCGGGACCAATTAGGAACTCGGCGAAAATGTTCCCGCGCCCGCACGAAACGTCGCTGTCCCAGAGTTTGATACAAAGTGGAATGGGACAAAATGTGGCTGGTTCATGTGTCGGCGCGTTTGAAAACTACCAAAAAATCAAGCCGTACTTTAATTTTGCTTTATTCAGCTAGTATTGCAACTAACTGAAGTAGGAAAATACTGTTTCCTTAAAATCGGCTCAGACAAACAGTTCCATATGGTACAGAAAGATGTTTCATTCGTTTGTTTAACTGCATTAATCGCAGTGTGTGTTGGCTTGCAGTGAGAAATTGACGCAGCGTACCAGCTAAGAAAAACCGATCAAAGAGGATTCATTATCCGAGACGACTTGCGCAACCGGATTTATCTGCACCTCGTGCCGGGAAAGTGCTAACGCTTTATCGCATTACTTCACAACTTTCTGCTTTGGAACATTCTCAGTTCACTGAGCATTTTAAGACTGCTGTTTAAAGCTACGTACTGCACCTGCAGTCTATCACACTTAAAGTTAATGTGGCTACGGTAGGAAATTGTACCAGGTTTCTGATCAATGACTCAGGTGATAGCTCCTGATAAGCGATTGGCTTTCGCCAACAAGCACGGGATTGATAAGTTTCTTTTTGTCCGTGAATGCTTCTCTAAAGCACCACTGCAAAGTCGCAGAGTTTTTTGGAATCAGCTAACTGAGGTAAGCGTTGATATTTTTGAAGACGCTTATACATGAATACCGTTAGCATTTGGATTATTAGGTAATCTTCGAGCAGACATACACCCGACGAAGTGAATTTGGATTTAATGTTGAACTACCAGTGTTTCGCGCCGTTTTGGATGAATATGCTAGCATATGTGACGTTCCGTACGTTGAAGAACAGTCCATTGCACTTCTACCGCCGAATTTTCGCTACTGTCCTCTGAAGTGCCGGAAGCAGAACGAAGATCCGTACAGTCTCACTTGTGTTCAGCATAAACCAACTCGTGCAACCGTTTACGAAGTCAGCGGTTCCAGCCGATCAGTATCAGTTCTTCACTTACGGTGTCAAAAGTGCCAATCGGTCCTGGAGTATGACACGATACATGTCTATGGAACGGGATATCAGTTCTACCAAAACGTGCAGCCATACATTCGCATCACAAACCACTGCTACTTCTCGAGAAGACTTTGCGAGCATATCGTCCGCTGTTTGTATGTGTCGCGTACATGCATAATTTTTGAATCAGCAGCATTTTAGTTGCAAGTTTGTACAGATTCTCAGACTCATAACTGCAAGACTCATATCTCCAGCGAAGACAGCAAGCCGTATTGTGCATTCCAGTTATGCAATTGAAAGACTTGCAATTTCAGGGCAAGCGGACGCCACACGTTTGATTCGTTCGCGGCAATCTGGAAAGAAACGTACAGACTGGACAGTAAGTGTGCTGAAGGACATTATTTGTTTACAAGAATGCAAACACGCCTGGTTATAGATTATGACCGAAAATGGGTTTCGATTGCTTTGTATCGACATGAGGTGGAAGTGGAGGTTCGTTGTCGCCCTGGCTGGTTGGAGGTTGTTTTCAAATGTCAGAATGGCTATGATGAAATTTTGCTGCACCTGGAAGCCTGCCATGCAAAAGAAGGCTTTTGTCATATCGAAACGAGCAGGTGTTCTGAATATTCGTGCAAGTACTTCTACATCTTGGATGGTTTCTGGAGTATCTGGTTCCTCCACTGCGCAGCAAACGTAAAGGTGAGGAATATTAAAACGTAAAGCTGAACAGCAAAGCATTAATGAGCAAGTATTTGTACAGAACCAGATACAGGGCTTTCCTGGGTTGAAGCTGCCTGACCACTGTCCTCGGCAGCCTGTGCATAACTCACTGTACTGCATGGTACACGAAAGTTCAGCTGAAGCTGATGCTGCGGACACGTTGTCAGTAGGATACGCACAGACATCCTTTGCCATACCAGGTTAGTCAAAATTATTGCTGCGCCCGGTAAAAGAGCATGTCTTTGAATGCCATCGGCTGTCGTAGCCTTTGCGGAACTTCTGAACGCGACAACCGACGGGGCTACCATATGTGATGGAGAACTCGTGTCTGAGCCAGAATGCCGAAAAAACCTTGGGGAATTGCGCTGCGCCGAAGCTGGTAATGAATCGGAACCGCAAAGCTGCCCAAAATCTCGCGGTTATCTCATGATTGTCAGGCCTTGTGGACAAATCTGTGCTCAGTCTCCCATTTACAAGTAATCACTGCGCGCCGTGCAGCCTGTATTAGCTGGCAAGTTTGTTATTATCTTTTATGTTATCTTGCAGATCAGAATCGCCCACGCAGGTATTTTTAATAGCGCTCTCATTTCTGTACACCGAAATGAAACGCCAGCAGATGCCACCAGGCGAATGGAAAAAGGTTTTCTTGGTGTACGACAACATGTGCAATCTGGATAGGCTTAAAGCTGCAAGAAATCCCCTGCCACTCCCGCAGCCGTACGATCGCCTGTGGCTTGGCGTTTCTAAAGTCATCGACAAGTTTCATATCAGCAATCACACTAGGCCAGAATGTCACACTACGTATCATCCGAGAAATATAATGGTTGAGCATCCAGACCTCCGTAAGAAAAATACCAGCGCCGCCGAACAAACTTTTTCCTGGTTTCGGAGACTAGAGCCATCTCTCAACTGCATCCCACGAAATCGGCAGATTTTTGTAATCAACCGTCTCATCGAACGGCGTAACAGTTACCTTGCAACTCTTGTATATATTCCTGAAGCGGAGTATTCCCTTGATTAATATTAGTGATGGTCTGTTTATCCGCTTTACTGTACTGAGGCATAGCTATTTGCACTTTTGTTCGTTATGTGTTTTGCGCTTAGTTTGTCTTTGATCGGCCGCTGAACAGACAGTTGGTTTTACTTTAGACCAATGTTATTTTGCAAGTGTGTGATAATCACACTGTGATTGATTAGATCAACTTCAGCCATATGGGTTGCATGTGTGTGATTGTTACGTGAACTTTAGCACTAAGCAGGCAATCAAATGCTAAGCCCAGGCGATAGATCCGAGACCTTCGCAATTTTTTTTCCGCAAAAAAATGAAAGCAAATGTATCAACTGCCAGTGCCAAGTTTTGCGTGTCAAGCTAGTCATTAATGACTAATGACAAATAATACATAGACCAGCGCACATGCATATGTGGTCTGTCATGAACTGTTAAAAGCCCTTGTCAGTAGTCATTAATGACTACTGACATTTAGGCAGTACATATAGCGAATGAAAGTACATAGCGTGTTCAAGTCCGACATTAGAAACTTCAAGACATTAAAAAACCAGAACCTTAACATTATTTAGCATCTGTCAGTTGTCAGTAACTGGCAGCCAATGACAAATGACCTCCTTAAGTATGGCTTCGTTTTTATACGTTTTAGGCCCGAACTCGCCAGTACACTGTGCGTGACATAAGTATACCAGTACGTCAGGCTAGGGATGCAAATAGTATTAAGATGTAACAGAGCCGAAAATCTTAAACTGCCATCGTCACGCATGACCCGATGATGGTCACGATCCACTATGAACGCGCCAAAGCAGCGAATAATCGGATTTGCGTGGTATATTCCATCACTACACCCCGTGTCTGCCGAATTTTGAATTGTATTGATGCTACTCTCTTCGAGTCTCTTGAGCAGAATTACCGCCTCTATCTGCGGAATGTTGCGGCAGAAGTTTCCTTTACCGTACGTATGTACTTCAGAATACTTCATCCACGGGCAAAAAAACCTGCATTTACAATTCTTTTTTATTGTGCTGGGGAGTGTCTTGTGAGAACGAAATGCATGTCTACTGAAGAACATATTAGCCAAATTAAAGTGCAATACCACACGGTTGCAACTGGGTTCCAACAACAAGAACACCGAAGGGTCAATTAATCGACATGCAAATACACAGAACCATTTAATCCTGCCGTGAATGCAACCAAATCGGAATAGTGGACAGATCGCAGGAATCCATGTTGTGCCAAATAACCATCTGCAACGCAGCCTTTAAACTTTTATGCGGATATTCCATGCCAACGCACCATTCACAAGTACGATGTATTTCTTAACACTTCACGTTTCGCAATGCGTAGAGGTTTTTGTGCACCAGCCATGTCACTGTGAGCGGAATAAATGTATTAAGGGGAAAATCCGGTTAAACCGAAGGTTTTGCAAGAGATGTTGCCATTGCACGAACGTAAACAGTAGATAATACCCATAGAGTGCTTATGTAAGGGAAAAGATGGACCTCCATTGTCCTTTTGTCCGTTTGTGCGCGCAGTGACCG
>JAQGAU010004019.1:0-12230 GCA_034698045.1 Paramacrobiotus richtersi
GTACTTCCGACCGTTGGAAAAAGCACTTGCTGTGCAGATTGTGTTAGCTGGAGCAACAAGTTGCGGGTTGGGTTGCTTTTGTTTGGCGGAAAGCATATCACTTCGAGATCCTCTTGATGTTTACTTGAAAACTATACTTGTAACTTATTACTGAATGACGGAATTTGAATTTCCAGCCGGGTGCGAAAAGGAACGAACCGTTTCTGGTCACACCGCCGGCGCATAAGCTCGATGCGGGCACTTCGAAAAATGTTTTCAAAAAAAAGTCCGGTTGGTTTCTGGATGCCTGTTAGCTTTGCTCTGTACGCTTTGTATTTAAACTTCCTGTGTATTGGCTCCCACTGACTTTCATTGTAAACTTTTCCGCATAAGTTTTAGTGTCAGCCAAGTCGAACCTTTCGTTGCTAGTAATTTAGTATATCAAGCACATTTCCCTTTTCGCAGAGGTACGAACCGTAGAGGTTCATAAAGCAAACAGCTGCAAACTCCATTCAGAAACAGTTAGCTTCTCATCACGTATTAATTCAACAACTTTGGGCACCAGTGGTGCGGACACGTAGCGCGCTAAATGGGTACTTCGAAGTATGTGATATATGTTCATTGGCTTTAACTGTTTTTTTTTGCCCAATTAAGAGTGATCGACTGTCATGTTTTTATGCAAAAGCGAACTGTAGTGTTTTGGCTCTGCCACATACCTTCCCGGCCCTCCCATACCTCTTGGAATGGAGGATGACCTTGTTGACAACTGACGGGACCTTTTGGGTTAAGGAAGTTTTGCTCCGTTCTGGGACTAATCGGCATAGACGGTATTTTAATCGTCAAGTTCCACTTCTGGCAACAGTTCTTGTGCTGGGGAACTTTCTGCGAATTTCCAAGAATCGCTCTCAACGTAGCTACTAGTGCCGGGGAGTCCGGCCTGGTGCCTCCAGGCCCCAACCACTTCACATTTAGAGATTGGTAATGCATGTTTGTATTATGTCTCGTTTTACCGTGTTCATGCCGATGCGACCTTTCACCAGATCGATCCTTGGAATTAAGCCATGTTTTGCATAAATGCTGGTGATTACGAGTACAGATCCAGAAACAGAGCAGCTAGAGAACACGGTTTTCCGAGTAGGAACATGCATTCGAATTCAGACAGCGATATTTTATCATGCGCACTACGATTGTTCAAGGTCCTCACCTACAGTACCATGACCTACGTTATAGTCTACTGAACGCAGTTTTCGTCTGACAGCGCTGTTCATACGGGACATTTTCCGCCGCACGAGCGAAACCCTTAGCAGATGGGATGTGATCTATACTTATGCACCAATATATAAGCAAAGTAGTATACAGCTGGACACTGTACATGTAAGAATAAAACCCGTTTGCTTTACAACACGGGCATCGATCGGCATGACAGCAGTCGATGTCCAGATTGTTGTGAATCTCTGCTGGTTGTATATGTTGTACATGGCTTTCGATACGGCTGACAATCAGGTACAAATGGAAAGCTGACATAGTTATCTTTGTCTACATGCTTATCATTTTTTGAAATTAATAACTATTCTTCGGCTCTTTTACAAACATTTCTTGATTACTGAAGTAAATACTGTAGTGCCATTTTAGCGGCCAGGGCAACGATTCTAAACGAGCGAATACATCTGCAAACTTTGAAGAGTTCGTGGTCAACTCGAAGCGCTTCCAGAAAGAGACTAACCAGACATTTATTGCTTATTGGCCGAAATGGCTTCGCGCAACAAGTACGCGAAGCATAATGGATGGCTATAAACTATGACAGCAGCGGGTCTTTACTTGATTAGTTCAAAAGGGGTGCCTATAGTAAACGGGGGTGAAAGGGGGTGCCTATAGCGATTTTCTTAATTTTAAGCTATCACGCCTTTAAAATTAATGGTAACTCTTCTACTGTTTTAGATGCGTCCACTGTTATACAGTGGCCCACCGCGGCCTCCCTGTGTTGTACCCTACGAGGCGCGCCGGTTAAGAAAAAGGTCTATTTAATATTCCAGTGTATTGCTAGGCTATTGTATTGTTCGGTTCGGTGGCGAACGAAACAACAAAGGTAACGGAATGGGGAGAAGAGGGCACTTTGAGCGCTGTTTCTAATATGCATCTTTCTTCTTTCCACCGTGAGCGTCTTTAGCCTCTGTACGCCGTGTGTATGCTTCATAATGCTTGAGAAGCTGATCTCTTTTTTAACGGCCGGTGACTTTCGATCACCCATATCTGAGTTATGTTTTCCGGCTATGGTCATCCTTTTCAACGTCAACCCGGGTTTTTTCGCGTTACGGATGTTCATCACACTGCGCAGAATATATTCAGCAACGCAACCAAGCCAAAATGCTTCCAAGAATGGAATACGTTCCAATCGGTGCAGCAGAAAAAGGTTACTGGAATTGAATTGGTCATATTTTGAAAACTACCTAAACTTCCATTGTATTCTGATTGTTTGCATGACCGACACTTTCGTTGCCATGACTATTACGATAAAATATATGTTTGCGGTTGAATCAACGACATTAGATTTTCATGCATGGATTGGACTTGCGAGCCTGGACTTCCGAACATCGAAAAAAGCGCTTACTATGCCCATTGTGTTAGCTGGAGCAACAAGTTGCTTGCTGGGTGGGTTTTGCTTGGCGCAAAGCAGATCACTTCGAGTCGGCCCTCATGGTGTTTACATGACGACTATACTAGCAACTTATTACTGAATACCGGAATTTGAATTTCCAGCCGAATGCGAAAAGGGAAACCCTGTTTTTAATCGCATCGCAGGCGCATAAGCCCGACATGGATAATTTTAAGAAATGTTGTTGGTTTCCTTATACAGTTATACTACTCAGAAATATATACATATTAATCGATTGCCAGCCGTACCGCCCACTCTGGTGAAGATCATCTTTCTGATGTGTCCGTGATGTACTCACTCTGCTGCCACCTTGTCCACAACCGCTAGTAGGTCCCTAACGTCGTGAAGTGTAAAACCGCATTCGTTCCTCCCGTGACCGGCACTCTGGTCACACCGTCTGGGCGCTTCCCATTCTGACAAACAATCCTGGTGGTTCTTTTACCGCGTGGCATTGTGCCGTTGTCGCAGTTCTTGTGATTTTGTTATTTTTCCGATCATGTCTCGACACACTGCCATCTCCTCTTACGACTCATTGTCAGTCCATGGTGCTTATCTCCACGTGTATGCCACATCTACATGGGTGCGACTCAAAGACCACGATAACGCTGCACGCCCACGTACGTCTCTGATCTAGTGCCGAAGATGGGGAAACGCACGTTCCTCTGCAATAAGTAGGGCAGTAGTTCAAGCACCATATTGTGATTTTTGAGCCGTGTCATAGTGTGTTTACGGAAGTCAGATAAGATGCACAGCTGCGACAAGGATCACCGAAAAAGCATATAAACACGTTGTATAGAGGAGTATGTTGCGGGGAGAATCCCCCTTCGGAGGCGCCTGTACATATAGTGGGGATTCATGTCAGAGAAGGCTTTAGTGTATCAAGTTTATGTTGTACACAGGTCACCAGGAGAACGGGAGTTGCTGTGTATCTAGTGTTCTGTAGGCGCTCTAGTTTTATAATAATTAACAACGTAGTCCCCGCTGTAATTTGCACAACGTACCTTCAGCTCGGCAACTAAAGATTCAGTTAGCAACCAAAATAAATTTATCTGGTTATCAGTTGCACCTGAACGGCAAAGTCAGAAACAGGTTGCAGTCACTAATTGTCGTACATGCGAGCAGTACAAGTACTTTTTACTGGCATTGTCAGGCTTTTTTCATTTTTCTGGAGTAATAATTTAGGACAGAGCTACAGAAAATTGTTGAGCTTTTTTGGTTTGTGCTTCGCGGTTCTTGAACAAGCATTCTAAACACGAGCAGGTTTCGCTATCGCGCGGCCACACTTGTTACTACATATTACAGATATGTCGGTACTGTACTTCGTATGTGCAGAGCAATCCAGTGGGTCGTAAATAAAACGATATATCGATTTTCTAATACTTAACCCACGTCCAGCAGCGCATGCCCACCGCGTTCGCACTCGTTATTGATCGGAAGTCGATCGAAAACTCTGCTAGCTGGATGCGTAATTTCGTATTAAATTTTGAATATTATTCCGTAATTTATAGCCGTTCTCCATTCGAATTACGTATTTTTGATCGTTGATGTTATTCGAAGCGATGTACACCGCGTAAGACTGAAAAATTCTTGGTAAGTCGTTCTGTTGGAACAGTCGCTGTAAACTTGTAGCGTCAAAACAACATACGAAGGCTTGCTGGCCCGTGCTCAACCGAAGCCTGCTTCAAGTTTTGAATATTTTCAGTTTTGAGATCAAATGTTGCAATTGTGGGCAGAATTTCCTAATTCTGCCCCTTCGTGCTCTAGTTTTTTATATGGCAGGTTGCAAAAATCCCAGTCTCACAGATACTAAAAGTAACGGTCAAAATTTCCGACGTATTTGAAGTCAAGAGGCTCGATCTGAAGCGTGTCATCAAAATCATAATACCGGGAGCAGTCCCGGACAACAAAACCCGAACAGCAAAAGCTCAACTTGATTCGCCAATATTTTTCCGATAGCCCATAACGCAAACAGTGCCACTGAGTATTTCATTACTTTAGAAAGTTCCAGTGTTCTGCCGGAAACAAAAACTTTCCTGTCCTTGAACGGTAAAACCCTCAGCTGTTTACTGTACCATATAACGATATGTCGATATACACTCATGATTCTGTACTTGTTGCTAAGAAAACATTTCTTCTAACAGATGTCTAGAGTCACAACACAACAACATAAACAGTTATACATTGAAAAGCAAAAACACATGTTCCATTTCCTTGGACGAGTCAACAGGACATTTTTACAGATTTACAATAACTGCATAAACCTTAAGGCCTTGATGCAAATTTTTACGGTGCGTAAAAAAATCGAAATCTGCTCTCGGTCTGTTGTACTCCTATTGGTGTTACGCGACTCATTCGAGATAACAAACATTTCCGAGTAAACATACGGAATCAAGTAGATCACAGGAACAAAACATCACACTAGACAGATAATTAATTAAAGTAAAACGCCTCTTGTAAATTTGTGAAGTTTTTGTGACCTTCTATAGCTCCGCGCGTTTGCGGAATACCTAGCTTGGTCGGCACATTTGTTATTGGTACTTGTGTGTTCATTCTTCGGCGATTTGTTCTGAACAAAACTTTATTTGCAGAAATCGCGATATCGCTGCCGGACAAGACGTTATGGACGGCCAGTGTTCAAACCCACCTATAAGTACTGCTAGTAAAGTCGAATATACTGTCCTTCTGACAGAAGAAGAGCCAATCGTTAATGTACCGTGGACCGAAATCACCAAGCATGCCATCGTTATTAATTTCATCAGCGTCATCAATTCCGCCGTCACCTTATCATGGCTCTATATAAGTTACATGGCTTTTCGCATGTCACAGGTGAGGCAACGTGAAAGAAACTTTTATCCTCTTTTTTCGCAGACTTTTATAGAGAAACTGAGAAAGAGAGTGGAAAAAAAGCAGTTCAACACTACGAATCATATTAAACATACAATTATCAAAAATCTTGCTCATACGCATCCGCTGGCTAACAGTCAGAGAACAATCGCGTAGGTTTTCTGCAGTTGGTACATATGCACACTTACAAAGTAAACAATGAAATCGTTCGTTCAGAAGCAGGCGACGTTGGCTCGTCCATCAGCCGCTTGGCAGGAACCGAAAGTTTAGCAAGAACGTTCAGAGGATAGTTGTTTATACTTGCGTACATTACCAGTAACAATCAGTGCGAGTCGGAATCTAATACGTTTTATAAAAAACTGTACCGGCGAGAATTAATATCAGTTTTGTGAATACCACGACGGAAAATTTCATCCCTCGGGAGTTGTAACCATTGCCGCTAAAACGGGACGACAGTTGCAGAAACAGTGCAGAGCCCGAGAGCAAAAAGAGCCCGAGATAACATAACGCTGCCTCAGGACTTGAGACGGATTACTTTAAAGTTTAAACACTGACCACATAAGTGTTGTATTACGGTCAACAGTAACGTTTATAAAATCGAAGCGCCCGTTAATCTCAGAACGACAATTTTCAGGCCGGCATTGGTTGACTTTAATCGACCGAAGCGAGGCGAAGGTCAGCTCTACACTTAGGTCAAAATGATTTTCGTGTCGGTCGGTCGATCTGTCTGTCGGTAGATAGCCCTGAATCAATATATCAATTATTAATATTAACATTATTGTTAATATTCGTTCTCTTCGGTCATTCAGCTCCAAAGCAAGTTTTCTCTGTTACGGAAATCCTGGAAGTGTATCACTAAAATATTTCTTTCGCAGACGATAACAGTGTCTTACTTCGAAATGGTCCGATTTGCTTCAAATTCGACCAGCATGTTCTTCGTTACGAGTTCTGGAGCTGTATAGTTTTTCAACCATACTTATTAAAAAATAACCAAGTTATTAAGCATTATGTATGTACCGCACACATCAAACAATGCGGGTAGACCCTTGCGCAATTTCGGACAATCAAAAGCGGATCTTGCACCTACGCCTTTATCAGCTCCGGTCTTCATCGCCAGCACCAGCGGAGAGCGATTACCTAGTTTGTACAGCCGTTATGTGAAAGAGGCAGAGAGTGTTGGGAAAACCAACTTTCCTTTACAGGATCCACGTAACCAGATAAGCAATAAGAACGCAAACCTTAAGAAACACTCGAATCCGAAGCCCACGAAAACAGATACGTATAGAAGTACCGTACTTGACGAACACTTCTTGTGTGTATTCCCCCGATTAGTGCCGGACCATTGCATATAGTGATGCCGCTTTCTTTGAGTATAGCCGCTTAGGTGACTGGGTTTTATCTGGCCCATTTTCCTGGACAGTATGATACTGTATTGTTTCAGTTAATGTGCAATGAAAGAGATTCCGAAGTTTTGTCAGTTGGCGCTCGAATTGCTCCTCTTTAAACTTCCAACCGTATTCCCTGAATTGTTTACGAAAATTATAAGATGAAAAAATTATTAAAAGAGAAGGTTCGTATGTCGTACGCCAAAGTCAACTAAGGCTAAAAAATACCCAATTGGGTTCAGTTTTGGAAGGTTCCACAAGACAATTTTTTTTTGCATTAAATCTCGCATATATACAGCTACCGCACGTGCACAGCATGCGCATGATAGACAAGGGATTGCTCTACCCTGTAAAGCGGTCATTGTTAACCCGCATAGCGCGCGCAGCACACAATAGGTGTGTAAACAAAAAGCAAGTAAACAAGAAGAAAAGTTTCAATACATTCAGCCGTGCATCGAAAGTATGATTTGAAAGTGAGCTAATTACGGCCTATGCAGTATTAAAGAGACCGAACTCATTGCAGCCTCTGCAAACTCGCATGGACCATCCATACGCACAAGGTGTCTGCGATTGTATCAGCGGAATTATAGGCGCTGGTATTGCCTTCAGCCCAGTTTGTTTTGCGGCATTTATTTATAAAAAACTTCGGAAAAGCGGTCCACGCGCCATGCAACTTACCTATGCTGGTTATGCGCAAAAAGGAATGGAAATGGTGCAGTCTAACACTCGATTCAGTGGACAGCCTGGAAAGGCCAAAATAAGCACGCCGTTATATTGCTTTTGCAAAGGGCTCCATCTTGCTCTATACGGCTGCATATTTCAAGCTGTAGGTCACGGAGTTGTAGCGATCGTCCTTGCAGTAACAGCAGTTCTGAAGATTTACATCGGGGACATGGATTGTGAAGTTTACAAAGGATCGGTTGTGCCCATAATTCTGCTTGCGAATCTCACGTGTTGGCTGTGCTGGTTTGGCATAAAGCAGAATGTAATTCTACAAAGATCTATGGACAACATTACCAAAGGCGGTGCACGGTAAACAACAGCAAATTATCCCTTCTATAACCAGCGCAGAGACAACCACGAAAGGATAGCAGAGCGTTCATGTGTTCAAGTTCAGAAGGTTTTTCCCTGCACGATGAGTACGGCGTATGGGAAAAGCGCTTTGATTTTCTTACCCATTTTGCGCGCTGTCCATTTTTCTGCATGACCTTTTTGTTTTTCATATTCGTAAACTCATTAGTTATGTACACTGCAGCCATCGTGTATCCCTCGGAAGCACAGTATGAACAGCGACCCATTTGAATCGTGGATTTTTAGTAATTTGGATTTTTTCAACTGACAATTGAAACAAAGGCGCCCGGGCACTTCGTTGCGGGGAAAATTGGTCCCACCCAAAACGTCCCAGGAAAACGTCCCGCGCTAAAACGGCCCACGACAAAGTAGTCCTATACACTAAAACGGCCCATGGCCGAGATAGTCCCATGACCAAAACGATCCGCGGCCAAATAGTGCTGACATAAAAAGGGACCCAAGCAGTGTGTGTGATTGTTGATTCCGATGACAAAGCAATGAAATTGTACTGCAGTTGACTCATTGACTAGTTAGACGGTGAAACAATACAACTGTGCTATACCTAGTTAACTCGTCACAGTAAGTTCAGAAAAGCAATAGCAATAAAATTGACTTGTCAGTGACACTGCACGAAAGAATCCTATATACAAACTGAGGAAATAGTGTTAAATCTACAAATGGTGGTCACAGTATTCACTGCCTTTATTATTCAGCACTACGAATACATACTCGAACTTTTCAACCAAAGCAGCGCTGAACCTTGTTCAGTTCATGGAAGTGTTCAAAGTCACAGGTTTTCTGTGCCATCGAGGATCGAGCTGCGGCGCCAATGACAGAATCAGAAAAAAGAGACGCAGAATTCAGCAACAAGTACGGGTGTACTGTACGCCACTGGCGTTCCAAACTTTTAGAACCTGGGGAATGGATGCAGCGACATCTTTTAAAAATGTTGGATGCCGCTTGAATGTTGTTTCAGATAACCAGAGGGCATGTTTGTTTTTGTTGTCAGAATGTTAGCATTTTGTTGCAGAAATGGAACGCGGCACTTTTAACGATGATAATTAATTTGTTGACTGTGAGAAGAATGTGGTAAGTACTGAGAAAAAATCGGTTACGGGTGATTATAAGTCTTCTCTGCCGCGCAGGGCACTGCCTCGTGAGCGATAATACTATTTCGATAACAAAAGGCCGGCCGTAGTGGCCGTAGTAGTCCGTACTATATTTTTACATGTAATTGCTCGCTAAATGGATTGCCCTTTAAACCACTGTTTCGGACCGTCTGTTGAGTGTAAATGGCAAATCCGTGGCTTCAAATCTGAAAACGATTGTCAAACTGCAGCATATATACGTACGAATTCATGCTACGGTACAGATATGTATCGTACTGGCGTGTTGTGGCGCTATGTATATTAAATCAACCGAACATAGTCAAAGCGGAATTGATTTGGTGAGTCGATGTTATGCAAATTTTTTGATTCTGTTGGCAGGTCCGCCAGGTCGTAACTCGTAGCAATAGGGCGGAATGTGCTGCATCGTTCTGACATGCTCTCCTTTCCCTTTCATAAGATATTTTTTGTCAGTTACCGTCTGTACTAGCAAAATGTAATAACTTTTGATTTATAAAAAAATGTCTGTACTGCAGAAGATTGCATTCGGGTAACCGCGGTTACCCGAAGTAATGTATGTGATGTTCGAAGTGCCTTTGTGGATTACCGGCCGGTAATCCACAAAGGCACTTCGATCATTACATGCATTACTTCGAGAAAAGTCAGCACCAACCGTCATCGTACTTATTTGCAAGAATTAATGGTTTGAAATGTGCTATCATGTACGTCGATACATAGTAATATGGTATGCAAATGAAATCCGGAGAAGATTTGCTCAAATGCTGTGTCCCGCGCGCACGTAATGTGCGTACCTTGGTCCATGGGACAATTTCGTTGAATTCTTCAACGACCATGCTGTCGAACGTGTCTATAAACAGTGCTTTGATAAATTATCGTAACCGTTCCTTTTATTTTTCACTTAGCGCCAGAATCGATGAATATGCTTCCTCACGTACGCGCTAATGTTCCAACTGACGATTCCGGCATGTGTCTTCTTGAGCTGGATATTTCTACAGAACGGCTGATTTTACTATGTTTCCTTTATTTCCTCGCTCTTCTCACCATACTTTCAAACCTTGCGTTTATACTTTCTGTAATACCGTTTAAAAAACTAAATACCTCTTCGAACTTTCTGCTTGTATCGAACTCTGTAGCCGACATTTTCGTTGGACTGTACGTGCTCCCGGTTGCCGTAACGTTATGGCTATTTCACGAATGTTGGCCATTGGAACACTGGGTCCGTCTGTTATATTACGCGTCCAAGGAGCATTTCATTGCTGTAAGTGTCATCCACATGACCGCCATCGCCAGTGAACGTTACCTTCGACTGCTACACAGCGACGGCCGTTTCTATGAAATTTGCTTCAGAAAAAGGTTTGGATGAACTCTCATTTTTTGCTGGATATATTCGTCCGGAACGAGCTATTTTCGAACGTTTTTTCCGTACTTCTCAAATTTATACCCGTACGATATTGGGTCCTTATCGGCCGCGACAAATGACACATGCAGCGTGTATAATATTAATCATTAATCACCAAGCTTGCAACTGCGTGCAGTGTTTCACGCCGGTATCGTTTGCGCTGGAATCTTTACTGCAGTACATCATTCCGATGATAATTATGTTTACTTGCTACGGGCGCATTATCACTGTGACATTCTGTCGGATAAAGAAGTCCCATAACCTTCAGAACCGACTAAGTACCAACTTGGAACCGCGACTCAGCAGTATAAGTCAGTCATCCAATGCCACTCGCAACGTCAGATTGAGGTTCTTGCGCACAAAGGAGTTCAAAAGTATTAGGTTATTCCCACGATAGTACTTGATTCCTTGGGGACCACATGCTGTTAACAAGATGATGTCGGCTTTTGGCTACTCGACCATGGACAGTGAACCGATGCAGGGTGCCCACGAGTCCGGAGATTTGTCGTCGGAATCATACGCGACGCTGCCATATCGGACATTTCGCTAGCGCTCATTGATATACGTTCTGGGATACAGCAACTCTCTGGTTAATCCACTTCTTCTGTTCCTGTTGTCAAAAAATTTTTGTGTAGGCTTCAGAAGGACATGACATTGTGGTAGTTGTAATGGACGGATCAAAGGCAACACTGCCGATACTTTTGGATGCGGGAATTCCAAGTGGAATCATTACGCTCTTAGTACGAAATAATAACACAGTGACAATTTAATTCAGAGTCTTCCACTCCTTTGCACTGATCATGAATTCCGCATTGGTGGTGCGCGTACGGTAAAGGGGGTATTCAAAGCAAGTAAATGTTTTCTGTTAACTTGGCTGAACCTTACATGTTAGCCGGGAAAATGCTCTCACCAACTGTTTCCTGTCAAACTTCCGTGGCTTCTACCAGTAACGGAGAAAGTATCTGTATACATGACCTTTCCTGGCCAGACATTTCATTTTGGTAGCGTTTTAATGCGATGGTCGTCTTCTTAACCCTGAATAAAACGTTCGTATATTTCCCAGTCATACATTAAGAGAGAGCAAAGGTTACTCGAAAGTTCTGTGTACCTGTACGATAGTAATTACAATAATTTCAGTTATTGTGCGCCGACCTGCATCTTCTAACATCTCCGCCTATGTTCCCGGATGTGCACGCTACGACAACGTACGGCGTCGTGCGACGGAGTTTAATGGCTGGTATAACGGATGAAAAATGCAAGCAGAAACGAATTTTGGTGGTTCTCAACTTTGGTAGATTTGAAAGGTTACTTTTGGTAAATTATGAACCGAACAAAGATGAAAGTGGTATACAGTGAATGATCCACAATCATCATAAGAAAAATTAAAAATTAATCTAAAAGTTTTTCCTACTCGTAGTAAACGTTTTTCTGTTGTGACCTTGCGAACTGATGGTGTTCGGTCCCGTAAAAAACCCGTAAGGCACCGGCTCGGATACGCTTATGTTCAGCCCTCCGTTACAATACAGCGTTCTCATTGTGTACAGTGGGCAATCTGCATACGGAAACACTGGTACAACTGGCTAAACATGCCGACGCCCAGCTGTGTGCCATCGTACTGTCCGAAGTACCGATTTTCGAGGATTTTGCGCACAAATTCGCACAAAAAAAGGCTGCTAAACTGAAATACCGTTTGACCCTCAGGCTGACAGTCGACAACGATGACCAAAGCCATACCAGTCGTGACTGTGTCATTTGCTGGAAGCGATCGAAAA
>JAQGAU010004020.1:0-12229 GCA_034698045.1 Paramacrobiotus richtersi
CAACTTCGCCGAATAATATAATGAAATTAGTTGGGGTACGAATTCGGTACCTGAAAAACAATTGTTACTGATTGCTGGTTGTATTGCTGGTAATTTAAAACTTACTTTTTGTTTCAGCCGACAAACAATGCAGCATAACTGCAGAGACGAAAAAAACAGGGCCACAGTTATAGACCATAACTGGGGCTCTGAGGCAACGTTCCGAACTGCTTTATGAATTCCGTCTGCGTTAACGACCGCTGCGCGATCAATGGTTTTTGAGGATGCATTCCAGTTCGTGTCAATCTATTTCTACCTCAAACTTTTTCCAGGAACTTGTCCAAATACATCAGTGACATTGCCAGCTGAGAAAGGTGTAGCTATAAAAAAGGAACATCAGGAGGAAGGAGCAATCGTGATTTTGGATATACGTCTGATACGTCATATAAATGGGTATGTAGCAAATAAATACACATGTCAAAATGAAACCAGTAATCCAGACTAACATCTACAATAAGAAACCTCACCATGCACAAGCCAAGAATACTTCGCGAGAGAGAAGCATTACAATACGGTCGTGCGTGTTTGCAGCTGTTGTTCCTATAAGTGTCGCATGAAGCGGACAGTAAGCGGTATACTGGCGTAAAACTTTCCGATAACTGCCTGTGTAGCGCGCCAGACAACATGCGTCCGTACAGCGACGCCTTGCTGATTCCCGAACATCCTGGACGGTACTGCCTTCGACCGGACGAGAGCAAACGCACCGCGATCGATCTGCCGGAAGCTTGAGCCACACTGACACCGGAGTCGCCTGTATTGTCGACTCACAGTGCCGTTGCCTTCTCGTGCGTGCCTACCCCTGGAAGAGTATCCGCCCCGCAGTGGGCCGTTTTTAAAGCCCATTCTGCCTTAGCTGCTTCAATAAGCAGCGTCAGCAAATTTGAAATTCGTGAGGGCTTCCGACAACAGTGCTTTCGTCCAGTTGCAAATCCTCTCGCATCTTATCGACGGCTGCCTCTGGCTCCTGGATGACATTTTGCCACCGGGAACCCTAGGGAATAGGTTTGAGACTCGTGTTGGAGCCCTTGATCAGGTCTCCGTCAGGGCATTCGGTTGAGGAAAATTCCTCGGTTGGGTAGGAAAGCCGTTTAGCAATTTTAATTGGGAATAGCGCACGCGGTAGACGCCAAAACCTAAGCGCCAGTCGGCGCCGCAGCTGGCCGGACAATTATCGATTGACAGCACGCCCAGCATACTCCAACACGAATATCCGTTATTTTCTCAGTTTTCTATCGGTTATTTACTAAGCCGCTCACGAACGAAATAACGCTTGCAGAAGTCGGTGTCCATGTGTCGAGTTAAAACCACTTAGTGATTGAAGTCCCACACTTTGGGCGCGGTTCTTTTTCTTCTGCTCTTCCCGCCCAATGTCGTCTTTGCGAACAACCGGTTTCGCACAAATATTACAAAAATGCGTGCACATTTTCAAAAAATTTATTCTACTGAATGCAAAAACAGTATTAATTTTATCGACTGCTGATAAAAAATGGACTGAACCAGGCACTGCTGTTTTGACTGCTGCATTTTGAGTACTGACACACACTAGACACACTTTCACAAGGTTCACGCCCTGTATTTGATGCTGTTGCCGAAGCTGTTAGATATGCGGTTTTCTGATCGGAGTACACAAATGCAGGAGCGCTGACGGGGTGCTTTTGCCGACGCGAAATGAGTGCCTCGAACAGGAACGTCCTCATCCGGCAAAATAATTTCTCGTTGCTCGTCTGCCAAGACGCCGTCTTTCGTGGTTTTACTTTGAGCCAGCGTCTACTGGACTCCGTTGATGGCCTGTTCAGTTACCCAATCATGCTAATGTATGAAGTTGAACTTGTAAAGGAATTAACACACCCTGCACAAGAAAACCACTGCAAAGACCTTTGCTGTCGCCATCTCCACGTCGGTCGTACTTCAGACGCCATAAACAGGGTTCCGTTACCTGGTCCGCCCGCTCGATGTCATCGAGGTAGCGACGCCGATCGTGCAGTAACCTAACCGGGTGTAAATGAGCAAAAGAACTCGTCATTATATCACTATTATCCTGTGTAAAAAATGTGATAATAACGATCTCCAGTTGCATTTGAACTGAATTGAAAAGATTATACGATTTTGGCAATTCTCGGCTTTTTGGCATTACCATAGTTCGTGCGATGAAAGCTGACTACTGCCTATAACGTAAGCCTGACATTGCTTTCTTAACGTTCGAAAAGTGTGCCAATGTCAGGTGGTCCGTTGTGACCGTCAAATACGAATAATGGATATCCTGGCTTAATTTTCGTACATTTACTTACAATCTCACTATGTATAGCGCAAAACTGGGAAGCAATGCGGACATTGCTGGATTTGTTAGCGTAGCTTAGAGATGGCAAAGTAGCACCGCACCGACGGTGCATCGCGGTATAGCCGGTGCGGTTCGGTGCGATGGTAACGGTTCGAAATAGTGCACCACACCGTTCGCACCGGTTTCCAGAACGCACCGAACCATATACACCGCGGTGCACCATCGGTGCGGTCGGTTTATGGCAACCGCCTCGGCACTCCCATTCTTAGCAAAGTTAGTCAGTTTCAAGACTATTTTCAGAGCGTGAACTCTCAAAAGTTGATGATTTTATCACCTATGTACACAATTGTTGCGGAGAAACCAGTGCACGTGCTTTGATGTTTCCGAAATTTTGGTATTCCATAGATTTCCCAGAAGCAGAAACATAAAATCAGTGAAATATGCTTCATTATTTTGGTAGTCGCAGTTTTTTCGGTGCACCGCGGTGCACTGGTAATGCGCCCACACCGCACCGGAAGCACCGGTGTCTGAGCGGAACCGGTCGGAACGGTGCGGTTCACGAAGCGAACCGCGCCGCACCGACACGCACCGGTAACACCGTTGCCATTTCTAGCGTAGGTGTTCTTTTATCCTATATGACAAACTATGTTCCTAAATCGCTCAAGCAGTCACACTCGTGCAGCGCTATTTTTGCAAAGTTAACTACTGCAGCATCAAAAGGTGCCTAGCGCGATACAAAGCAAATACAGCAACTGTTAACGTCAGCTTCGTGAAGCACGGTATATCTGCTCAGAAAGTTGTTGTTCTGGTGATGAGATTGCATTCGTTCAGAGGATCCAAAAGTCGACAGCTTGGATTTAATATTCTCTATTAGATCCTCGGCGTGTGAAGCATCTAGATTGTGCACAAGGCTTTCAGTGTCGGGCAAAAGATAGGTTTCAAAATCAAAGAGTAAAAAAATTGGCTTTCTTGTGTTCTTCTAACATCCTGTACATCCTTCTGTCCATCGCAATACTATCACTTTTTCGCTTAATGTGTTACACAGCCTTCGTTTTCTTTCACTGATGCAAGAATCGTTCTGCGAACATATTCATTACAACCCTGTTTAAATCCTCGTTGTTTTTTACTGTTTGCATTCCGCTTCTCTTGATGGTTTTCCTCATTGTGGTCAACTACTCTACCTCGAACCTTCTTCATCATTTTGCTTTTGGATTTCCCGAAAATCTTTGGTAGGGAAGCTCCTCCTGTTTGCAATAAATGCATCCGTATACAGATTCATCGTCCACGTTCGGTAGTCTCATGACGTCTTTCCGCAGTTGTCCTTTGGATCAGCTGCATGGACGACCGCTAATGATGCATGAAAGAGGCGAATTTGGCCGGAGCTAAAAAATGGCAATGGCACGCTAAATGTGATCATACGAACGTAACATAAACCGGACTGGCATAGCAGCGGGAGCCGTAGAACTTCTGATTAATGTTGGATACTTGATTTGTGATTTCTCTCGGCGGCGGATTTCTGTGTTGGACACAGCAATTACGTAGCGGTACGGTAAGCACCGCTGCCAATGCAGGTGCAGTTAGTGTTTGTGTGCTAAATGTTAAATGAATCGTTCACAGTGCACCGCATTATGCGACTTTGGTGGAAATGGCAGTGACAGTTTTCCGATACGGGCATTGATTTAGGAGCGGTTCAATCTGGTGCACGCGGAGCCAGACTGAGGGAGGAACTGGATTGGATTTGGTGGTTAGATTGGGTTCGGTTGTTCACCAAACTGGATTTGGTGGTTCATGTCACTCATTGGTTGGAGCATCGCGCTCTCGCACCGGTGCCGCTGCCGCTCGGAAGAATTTCGGGTTATTTGGCTGTATCAACAAATGGCTAGCTGGAAAATGGCATCTCTGTGTGCCTGGGTATATCTGAATTTTTTTCTCTTGGCTGTGGCACTCATCTGCGTCTTTAGGGCTCGCCACCGGAACACAGCACCGTCTCTTTGTTAAAACTGACTATTTCCATTTGTTCGTTTTGTCATTGTTCTTGATATCGCAAGCCCTGCAAAATCATTAACTGCATCTATGATGTATGGTTTTTAAAATGTATCTGTAAGTAGTCTGCCTCCATTTTGTCATAAGTCACAGGCTGACAACAGTTCTAGATTACTGTCACCAAGTTTACAAATCGGACATGGAGACAAAAGATGCAAAGTAGGCGAATTCTTTAATCGCAACAGCCATCTGAACAATTTTCCATTGATGTTTAAAAGTGATAATCCACAATTTTTGATGAATGTACTTAAAAGCTTCTTCGGCGTTTTCCTCCGAGATCCCGCATGAGCTTGTCTCATGTCCTAACAGAACATTAAAAACGTTTTTTTCTGCGCGGCAGACTGACTCATGACCGCTGCAGTTTTCAAGGCGGCACCAGTGCATCATCGTCATGTGAGGCCCCAAGGACGACACAAGCAGGACTTTTACCGCTCTGTTGCAAGTCATTTGCCTAATGAGTCGTCGTCGTCTGCCCATCCGCGCAGCTGTTTAAGCGCTTTGCTGCGCCGATCCGCCACGTCCACGGTTTATGCTGCTTGCCTTCGTGCAGGATTACCGGAAGTATTGATAGCGCCGCGCCACTGCCGATGAGAACGGTCTAGGCTGCGACTACTTTGCAGGAATATAAATCAAAACAAATTGACATAGCAGATCCATTGACATATTTATGGAGTAGGTTGTTGTGTCTACATGAGCTGAGGATGTTGCACTGGAACTGCGTGGCTACGATGAAGGCAAGGTGGCCATTGTTTCGGTGTTTCCTCCTTTCACCTTGTACCAAAGTGGAGCAACGACTCACCACTCACGCTGACCTCGTAATCCCGTGGTCAGCAAAGGGTTACAGCGCTAAACTGTGTTTCAGCAGCTGAATCTCCTAAACCGAGCAGACAATGCAACAGTTAAATGGACTGAACGTAATGGACTGCGGGATAACCATTTTTTCTCCTGTTTGGCTTGTTCCTGTTCCGTCTTTTCCCTGGTCAACTTGATGACTAGCCACTGTCCACTAGCCACTGTCAACTTCCTATGTTACTGCAGAACAACCAACGGCGACGGCACCTGCACTTGGAACGCAACTCGTAACTCGTAATTTGTAACTCGTAACATACATAATGTAACTTTAGATCAGAGCATTGCACTGGTGGTTCAGTGTATTTTCAGTTGTCTGACTACTCTGGCTGGAAATAATGTTTTATTTATTATTTACGCCACTGGTCCTGAGTACTGGCACCGAACCAAGGTTCTATGGATTTCGTTTGTACCCAAGTAAAGGGAAGTAGGAGGAGATCTATCGGCTTTGTACTGCTAAGCCTTTTTGTCAGAAGCGCTTTCAGTTCGCCGATGTAATCCTCGTTCAGTAATTTCACTTTAGAGCTTCCAAACATGTATCCGGCACCACCCGTGAGGAATTTGGTTGAATTGTGAAACAGCGTTGCAGTCGGTGAAAAGAAAATGCATCGTTAGTTGGTAACATCGAGCGGTTGTGGATTTCTACAGCCGTCCCCCCACAGGAAATGTCATGGTTGGAGCAGAGAGACCATATCCTGGAATAGACCATAAGTTCTGTAAATCTTCATCATGCAGCGTTTCTCGGTCAGCTTTTAACCGACGCACGTTAAACACAGGCGCATTCGGCACGTTAAACTAACGGACTGCCGATTGATAAACATTTTCAAAATGAAAACATCCGAAATCCGAAATGAACCGCATCTGAAATGGCACAATGGGCGGGAGATTCGGGCAAAGGTGCAACGGAAGCTGCTAAGGTGTAAGATTTTTTATTTGTCAGTGGCGAACGTACCTTATCAGGCGCACAAGGGGGATATAATCACTGGGGATCGAGCGTTTGCGGTTCCGCAGAAGCTGCCTGTTATTCACGACAGCCTTGCTAATCGGATAATAATGGTCGTACAAAGAGTCAACCAGCAACCAAGGGTAGGACATCCGGAAATTAAAAGTAACGGCAATAACATCAGCAGACCCGGTGACATGGTTATGTGCAGATCTGCTGAATAGTATATTGTGTCTGCGCTGAGCGAGTCACACTGGAACTGTATGGACACGGTGAACACAGGGTGGCCAGTTTCACCTTCTTTAACCTTGTACCGTAATTTATTCTGAGACGAAATCCTTCACGCCGCCCTAGGATCGTCCTTGATAACCACTAGAATGCTTACTCACCACAGTTCCGCTCTTCGCGGCCAGGTTAGCCGGAATTCGTGACTGCCGCAGATTATTGTCATTCGGCGAACATGCGGTCCTCACGCAATGCCGTATTTGTCGCATCAAACTCGGGACAGCTGCAACACCTTGTGGAACGGAACCAGTTTATGTACTAGGGAATTTCGCTGTACATCATGATTGGAATACAGACGCTCCTTTTCAGCCTAGTCGGCGCAAAAATTCGTCGACGAATAATCGCGGGTACTGTCCCGTTATCAGCAGAATGACTAGGTCGTACTCCAGCTCACTTTCGCCGCTTTCTGCCCCACATGATTATGCACAGTTCAATCAGGTGATTGATCGTGGCGAGTCGCTTTTCTTGCATTTCATCCACCCTGAACAAGTTGAGTTTCCTGAGCTGCTATTCCTGGGATCTGTTAGAGCTGCCAATCAACCCACGCCTAAAGTTGACCTTGTGCATTACGGTGGTCTGGCTGTTGCTTTAGGCTGACTGTACAGACTTATATTCCACCCACTCTGACAGCTGCCCAGGTCTACCAGATCCCTAAATAATCGCTCATGGAATCCAACCCTCTCGGAACGCGAAGCAGTTCAGCATTTCTACAGTACTGTAGTCTCCGTATTTGCTGATTTTTTAGACAACGTGCACAAATTCTCACGACTTCAGCCCCATCATCGGCATGAGTTAAGCACGCTATCTTAAGAATGATATATTTGTGGGACTGCTCATCCATTTTCGCAAAAACTGTACTTCATAACTGACTTTCAAGCCACTTTTAGCAGTTTTTGCGCCCATTTTATATGCACTACGGAAGCGCACTATTTGAACTACCAGAAGAATTGTACTCCTAGGAAATCTTCGAAAGATTACTTTTCTTTGACGGAAAGGTGCTGTCGACGAGGTCCATGGTCCACCAAATTGAAATAAATAGTAAGTCTTAAGTTTTTTAAGCGTCACGTTTTTGGTGTTAAAAACGCATACCCTCCGTGCCGCAGAGCAGTTACTTAGACCGAGTAAATGTCGTTTGTCAACTAATACATCAGCAACACTTTAAGCGACCAGTTCAGCGTCTCAGCGATGGTGACCTTCAAGCAAAGAAGACTAATCCATAAACATGCAGCCACAGTCGGCGTAGTGGAGAAGGTGGTGCGCACAGTAACAACGTTTTGGTATAGAACGAGATGCCAAGTGAAACTCGTCCACAGGGATAACACAACAAACTCATTCCTCATGCACCCGCTCGTCATGGTTGTTATCTTTACCAGATGTTAAACTATCATAGATTATTTCTTTATTGTCTTGGCTGAATATGCCTACCTGTACTATGCGAGAGTTGCAGCGTCTTATCGGCTCTTTGCAGTTTGCTGCAAAATGTTAACGTGAGTTAACTATTTAAGATATACTTGCGCATCGTTGACAATGGCACCGTTTACGTCTGCGAAACAGGATACAATCTGTAAAAAGCATAGCGCAAGTGCGGTAGCGGTCGATAAACGACCATACCTATTTGCACATGTTCTACGATACACCCCGCTATAACCGCAAAATGGACGGCGTAAACGAGGCCGAAGTTGCCCAAAATTACGACATGGTGGATTCTGATATCGGGGTAGAATTCGTCGTTTGCTTGCAGCCAAATAAAGGCAGCGAAGATCTTCAACCGCCTTACGCGGAAGTGCCTCGCGCACCTGCTGTTCCTATCACAGCCCGGTAGCGGGCGCTCGCAGTTCCTTTACCAACGATGTCTCTTTCATTTTACTGGAGCCCGAAAGTGAGGTAGCAGAAAACAAATGTAAAATAATAATTAATTGTTTGAATAGGGAGGTTTCATCCGTTGGAACGATCGGTAGCAAATGTTCAGTTACCGTCAATCATCGAACAAACGAATTATGAGTCTGCCTATCTTAACCAAAACTATGTAGATAAATGTGATTCTAACTTTTCGGCGCTGTTAATTGGTGACACTCTTACTGCACAGCAACTGTCAACTACACAATTTTATCCGAAATTTGAAATTTGAAAAAAATAAAAACGTAGCAGAAGAGCCAGAGATCGCAACGTCATAAGATCATTCCAAACCATTGAAACCAACTGTAATTTCGTCTTCCGGAATAGGCACGATTTTGTTTAATGTCCCGTAGGGCATTCGACCAAATTTCAAGTTCGAAGGCCGTATGTCCCGCGGTTTGCCGCGATTTTCGTAAATTTTCCTTCGCGTTATCGGATGCCTTTTCATGAACTCGGTAAGCATCTTTTCGATATCTAAACTTCGATTACGGCTCGTTGACATCAATGTTATTCTAGTGAGTTACTCTTGTACCATTGACCTGTGTGCTGTTTTCACTCTTTTTATTGTGAACAGTAACCACTCGTTCGTGGCAACAGTAACAGGAACTACGCTGAAAATTGATGCCGACCACAAGAATTGTAGCCAATCGTAACGTATGGATTCCAATGGGTCGTAGGGCACTAGCTTCGGCGCGCAACCACCCGGCCAGAGTTCAGCGGCAAATCCTCCGCTAGATCGAATTCTAACTGGAGAAGCACGTATACAATTTACCCGTGGAAGAGAATAATCCCGAGAAATTGTGACGCGTCAACGGAGTTTCGCGTTTCAAATGCCACTCGCACATCTGCAGATGATCAGATATTGTTAAGTGTGACATAAAAAACTGATATTCAAAAGATACGTAGACGTGAATTCACACCAAGATACCAAAGATCCATACCGGCTTTCCATTGCGGGACAAGTTGTAATAATTATACATCGTTTCCGTTCAGGCAACAGTTTTCGCATAAGTTACAAGAATCGGACGAATGAACTTCCGACGTATCACTCTCGATTACAATTGTTTGTTTACGGACGTGGTCCACAGAACCAGTGATATCGCCAAATGTAGTTGAATCGATGGTAATTTTCTTACCAGTTGCATTACAAAGCAATGATGATAATAGAATAGACCCAGGTTAAATGCTTGCGATACTATGACACATTCATAATTTTTCCGACATACTCAGCTGAAAATTATCCTGCTAAAGTGAGTTACTGATTTCAGTTGATCACGACCACCTGTGTTAGAGATAATAAGGGTTTTGACCGTCAAAACGAGTTGTACTAACTATCGAGTGGCCTCTATAGTCTCGACCGGACTATCGAGGCAACAAAGGTTGTGACTCATTTCAACCTCATGACTTCACCCGTGGAGGAATGTCGGGAATAGCGGTCAATCCACAATCCGCCTGGTTCTGTCGCCAAATCGATACCTGCAGATGATTGGGTTGTTTAGGCCATTCGACGACTGTCGGTAACGAAGAACAAGGCACTGATGTCTTGTTACGATAACCGTCAGCGCGGGACGTAGACGGCTGGCAGTCGTCAGGACCGGCCCTGGTATGGTACGGAGCATTCGGTAGTGGCCGTCCGAAACTACGAGTGGTAATTTCGGAGCAGTACTTTGGGATTACGATTACGAAGTATCTCGGTAGGCTCCGGATATGCACTCGCAAAATCGTACGTAGATTTATTGTACATGTACGTCATTATCAGATTGTTTGAACTCGTATCTGTTATTGTGTGTCTTATACGAAGCTGGAGTCAGCGTTACTTCCGTGGACACATTTCATGTTGGTAAAGAATAAATCTGACATTCCCTACCGGTCTACAACAACGCGCAAAGAACTGCGCATTTCCTCAAACGATACGCTAGCAGAATGTGAATTCACAAATCAGACAAATCATACCATCGAGATCAGCCAATTCTTCGTAACTGGCGCTTCTTACCCGCGAACGGCTACCACTATAGTCCGTCGCACATTAATATCCATTCGCTGATCTAGCTGGTCACGTTTTAGCATAGCTTCGTTACCAATAGGGACAGTACTACGTTCCGAAGAGGTCCCTGGAATGTTAAATACCGCAGCTGTGCCTGAATCGGGAATATCGTTGCCTACCACGGTTACCGCAAGAAGCACGGCGCGAAACGGAAACATCCTAGTGATCAAACGAAATTAAGGTTGAAGAACAAAGGGAACGACAACTACAGTCTCGATGATGGTTTGCGAAAAGCAGACGCTGTTTGTTGTGGCAACATTTGTTAGGAGGCGCAGCACCATCGGTACAATGGCCATGCATAGTATGACGCCAAGGACTGCTAGATATCAAAGATCGCAAGGATTCTCCAACTGGTAAATTACCGGCACTTCATGGATTGTTCAATACTCTGAAAGGAGCGAACTTCAACTTCGTTGAATCATTTAATGAAAGTAAAGTATTGCTGGTAATTTAAAATTTACCTTCTGTTTAAGCCGACACACAATGCAGCATAACTGCGAAGACGAAAAAAACAGAGCCACACTTATAGACCATAACTGGGGATCTGCTGCAACGTTTCCGAACCACTTTATGAATTTCTTTAATTTATGAATTAACGACCGCTGAGCGGTCAATGGTTTTTGAGGATGCATTCCAGTTCGTGGCAATGTAATTCTGCCTCAAACGTTTTCCAGGAACTTGCACAATTACATCAGACACTGCCTTCTGAATGGTGCAGCCATAAAAAAGGAACTTCAGGAGGAAGGAGCAAAATCGTCATTAGATCAGTAACTAGCATTGGCACTAGCACTAGATCAGTACATGAGCTACGGGCCACAAGTAGGCTGATTAATTGCCCTTTTACTATGTGTAGAAACAAGAAGATTCTTGAGATTGATTCTCCAGCGCTATTAAACAAAATTCAAGCTTATCTAGGACAAAAGAAGAATCATGCCAAATTTCTTTACACTTCTGTTTGGATTTGTAGAATAATTCAAATGGCTGCTATAGAAATCAAAAATTACCGCAATGAATATCGAAACCGATCACTGCACCCACCACAAAAATAAATTACGTTGAAAGTTGTTGCCATAGACTGTAATTCAACACAATGCGATAGATATGACTGAAGCTGGTTGATTGCTGATTTCATCCATAAATACCGTTTGTGTAAAAATTAGTTTAGAAAGACTGTCACGGGCATGAAGCCCGCGACGGTCGGGCGCCAACCAGACAACAAGCAACAAAGGTGTTTATCCGCCGCTCATCGTAATACACACAGCTCACCGGCTTATGTAGCCGGTGAGAACGCACAAGAGAACCGAACAATAACCAAAGCCTGGAGCATAATCAACGATATGGCCGTATAAGGCCATACCGGAAGAGGAAAACCAACCAACCACAGAACAGCAACAACTATGACCATATAGGGCATAACTAGCCATGACAAGACGCTTCAATTAAACCGTAAAACGTATCACTATCGGTTGAGCGCAGAAATCCACGGTCGGATGTGACTGTTCAACAACAGCAAGTTTATGCTGAATTTTCAACTTCTTGATCCAGGACGCAGTAGAATGTGTGATAGAAGGTTAAACTTTTCTAGTACAAACGCCGAACAATCCTGAAACAAACTGCAAAGCCAGTGGGCTTTATGCTTTTTAATCCAATCTTCGCGAATATTCAACAAACCACAAGATTGTTGATCTGCACTGTTAGTGCAACTGGAGCGATCAAAGTCGAGATGTTACGCAGCCAACAACATAATGTTGTAGTTCATAAAGGTTCATAGTTGCTTTCTGTTCTTCCGCTTATTTACGAGCTAGTCATAAAGCTCCTATGAAGTCCTTATGACAGTCATGAAAACAATTTT
>JAQGAU010004021.1:0-12227 GCA_034698045.1 Paramacrobiotus richtersi
CCAGTGCGCTGTGGACATTAAATATACAGCTGCCTGTTCCTGGTTCCTGTGTCCAGTGCGCTGTGGACATTAAATATGCAGCTGCCGTGTTCCTGAGTTCCTGTTGACGGGGCGATGAAGCCACTTACGATTAACGTAACTGGCGGAGCCTCGACCCTTGAAATCGGCGGCCTCCACGCGGCAAGGGTTGGGTAGAACAGGAATCTTCCTGATTTTAGCGAACAGCCGATGGAATAGTCAAGCAGTTTTTACTGTCTGTTCGGTGATTCAGTTATTGTTTGTTGGTTTGGTGGATCATCGACTTCGTAGTTCCTGACTGTATCTCGCTCCCGGGATTATGTCGTTGAAAGCTGTGGGACGTGTATGTATACTTAAGGCCTACTGGCAAGGCTGTGGACTGCTAACCATGAGCATCCTTCTGGAGCTTCTTACTTTGTAAGTTTATAATCCTGTGCGGTGCCGTACCTAATACCCAAACCTGGTACTGCTGGAGTTCTGCATGTGTAATGTAATCTGGAGGTTTATTGACTATATCGATGGTTTCTCGTAAGGAGGTAAGTTCTTGCGTTTCTTGAAGCCGTATTTCCTACACTGATCGGCGCATAGGGCGCTTGAATGGCTGATTGTTTGGTTTCATCCAGTATGTATCAGTAGTACTGATTCACTATGTACTACATAGGAAATTAATGCTATAAAACACCATTTAATCCTGTTTTTTTTTCAAGAAATGGTCGTGGTTGTAAGGCATCCAACGGAAAGGTGTCCCGCTGCAGACCTCCGACCTTCTCAAATACCTCACCAAACAGCTCTGTCTCTTCGAATTCCTCCTAACCGAATTCTCTCTACGCTCCCAGAATCAGTGGCTCATTCCCATCCACAACGATGTCTTCCTCAAATCCATAATCCAGATTCTTCTTGGGCTCTTGCACACGGTTTCCGGCGACAACGAGATGCAGGCCATGTTGCTGTCCCCTTGAGTCAGTGCCTGAAATCAACGTTCCCCGAGTACCGGGCCGCGGCGTGCGGGTGTCTCGGGGTGCTGGTGCGGAAGGTGCCCCTGGAGATGGATGTGGCGGAGAAGATTGTAACGGCGATTGTTCAGTGGACGGTACAGTATGAGGATGAGTGGGGTGTGCAGGAGGTGGCGGGGAAGATGGAGAATCTGCCCGGGGAGGTGGTGGAGTGGATGGTCAACGAGACAGTTGTGCAGGTATGCGCGAAAATGCGAAAATGGTGGAAATATTGTGTTCAGTAAATCAGGCAGTTTTGTGCATTTTTTGGTATCCTTTTTATAGCATATCTAGTCAGTTTTGCTGTTTTATCTTTTTCTGTACACACTGTTACGGTTTTTCCAGTCCTTGAGAGCTTTGTAGCGTAACGGCCGAACTGCTTGTAAGACAAAGTCTCCAAGAAAACGATCAAATGGTTTAGTAATAGTTTCACATGACATGATACTAGATCAAAATTTACTAAAATCAGAAGCATGTGGACAGAAACGATTGAGAAAAAAGCAAAGGAATGGCTGCAAAATATACGTACGTTTATTACGAAGTGCTCTAAAATGATCAAGCGTTTGGACTACGTAATCATCAGTTACTATTTCTACGACAAGGATGTGGGATTTGCTGGAATGTTAAAGTGGATGGAAAACAAAAATTCTGTACAGGGTTTTAACGTTACAAACAGAAGATAATCTAAACCGTTATCTTCGTGCTAGGAGATAATCGGAAAAGTTCCTCGGACTACATCCATCTTTTTGGGATAACCCCACCAGAATCCGGTGGTTCGAATTGATTCCATGAAAACCCTGGTGCACTACGATGGTGGGAACACCGCCTACAGCCCGGAATTCATCCGGGAAGTGGTGGAGGCGCGACTAGCTGACCCGGAAGCCGATGTCATGGCTGGATAACCAGGCCGTTTCCCTGTTGCGAAATCTTATGGAGTGATTACGGATGTTTTTGGGGAAATTGTTGTGCAGAATTTGTAACGAACAAGACAGAAGGAAGTGGGCGGAAGTTGAGGGAATGGCACTGCGCGCTCTGGCAAATTGTGTGGATGTTGCGGGATACTTGCCGTTTCTGCAGGTGGCTTTAGCGTCCAGGTGCGTAGCTTTCTATTTCGCTAAAAACAGCAAAAAAGACAAATTTTTTTTTCGATTGCTTCGCTTTTGCTTCGATTGTTTTATTTAATGAATGGATGTTTTCAACTGTGTTCGCTTTCTTCCGAGTTTTTCTCTGCTGAAAAGGAAGATTTCGTCGATTAATTTGGTGCTGAACATTTTGATAGTTCGGAAACGTGTTTTCGTCTATGTAGTGACAGAGAAAAATAATTACTAGATATTTGAAAATCGTTTCTCGAATTGTAATCATATAGACCATATGTTACGGCATTTAACGGATTTTCTGGAGTGGAAGCCACAGTTCTACGTTACGCTGCATATTACGCAGTGCACGCTTAAACCCGTGTGCTCACTCTGACTTTTAGTAACGATACTTAATCGAGTTCCGTGCAGAAGGTCCAGGAGGTAATTTTTTTTTTATGTTGTTTCAAAGCTAAGAATATAAATTAATGAGTACTTGTTTTTTTTGCAGAAACGATGCCATCTTTAGTGATAATTCCTCCTTCTCCATTAATTTCCCTCAGACCAGGCGGGCATTTTCTCCGCAAGCGCCACTTGTGTCTCTACTGGATGCTTTCACTGATGATATGCTGGCCAAACACTCTGATCAAATCCGCCCGGCCATTAACAAATTTTCCCTGTTATTAACATCCGGCTTGGAATTACCGCTGTGGATTACGTTTCTGGCCATTTCCGTGTTTGTCCGTGTAATAACCGAACGATCCGAGTTGTTGGCGTCCACCGACGGATGTGCGTTGTTCGATATCGTTGGTACATTCCTCAGTAAAGTCTCCATCTATTCGCGGGAAAATGCGAAGGATTCTGTGGAAAGTGTCATCAAGCTGCTGAAACGCGACAGACTTCCGAGTAGCGTGTTGACGAATTGGCTGGAGAGGCTGTTCTCGGTGAATGAGTACTTTTTGGGGGATTCCATGTCGCGAAGGTGCTACTGCGGGCGCCGCGACGGGTCACTGAAGGTGTGAAGAATTTGAAGCATCGAGGAGTGTTTGAGAAGTCAAGAAGAGTTGTTGTATGTCAAGAAAATGGTCAAGGTTCTGAAGGATGTCGAAGAATTGCTGCTGGTGGTCGCCGAAGCCGGGTAAATGCTAAGAATGTTAATTTGCTTTATCAGTTTTTTGTAATCCGTGTAGAAACATGCTGCAGTGTATTTCCTAATTTCTTACGTCATGAAAATCTTCTGCTGAACTTGTATTATTAAATAATATTGATCAGATGTAAAAATAAGTTCGGTTAAAGCTGCATCATTTATTAGATTGCATTACTTGAGTGTGAGTTGATCTGCATTTTCTTCTTTAACCTGGTTTTTTTGACAAAAATTTTTCGGTTCAATTAAACTGTTACCAAAAGGCTTATAATTAGTGGTGCTTGGTACATTTTTTAAGCGTTAGAAGCCGTTGTACTACGATTCACTCGTGCCGAACAAAGTTTCATCTGTTGGTTATTTTTGCGGATGATTACCCGATCATGACGAAGTAGATAAACAATAAATAGTGGAATTAATTTTTAACGCTTTTTGCAGGCTTTTCGCATTCTTTCCCGACTATATCCCATTGTGGACAAGTTGCTGAGTAAGTTGCGAACTGGATCCCGTGGAGCTGTTGATTGTGAATGAACTGGTCCATCGTCTTGCGGGGTGGCGGCACATCATGGCCATGGGATTCGGAAGTGGAAGAGGTTGTGTGGAAGGTTATTGCCAGGGGACTGCGGCTCGCGGAACGACTGGGTGTTCCGTCACCGGCGGAAGTGATTCTGAAGAATGTGCAGTCCTTGGAAAAAAGAAAAGTTTGGGGATGGACTCTTCAACCGAATTTTAAACGTAAGTTTCTAGCGAGAATAAACGCAGCATGTTAATTTAAATAATTTTTGCGTTATATTAACTACGCAGTTAGCATGTGAAAATTTAATCTTGCATAGTTTAACTGTCTTGAAAATCTGTATTGTTTTAACTTTCATGAACTGTTTGTTACAGCTTGAATTATGATTGTTGTAGGAAATTTTGACAGTTTATTTTGACAGTCTGAAAGGAAGAATCCTCAGATGACCAGCGCATTTCGGCGTTATTTGAAGCATGTCCGATTGCCATCCGGTCTAATTCTCCAGCAACTGAAGGGAAAACAATCATCCGACGCTGCGGCTCCCGATCCATAACGACGGAAAGTGTCCGGTGCGCTGGCCAGAGTTAACGATCCCGCGCGGAAAAGCGTCACTTTCTCCCGGAAGCCGATGTCTTGGCGGCATTGCTGGATGACCAAGCAGTCTCCCTGCTGCGCAAAGCTTGTGGAGACCGGATTACTGATGTTTTGGGGACATTGTTGTGCAGAATTTGTAAGGGACAGGAAGAAGTGGGTGAAAGTCGAGGGAATGGCACTGCACGCTCTTGCAAACTGTGCGGATGTGGCGGGACATTTGCTATTTCTGCTGATGGTTTTACGCTGCATAAAAATGCACCAAATGGATGATTTGCTGGCCGTCGTTTTTCGTACCTGCACAAAAGTCCTCCTAAGCAAATCTTGGCTGATCAGATTGTGGATTTGATCAAGAAATTGCCCAGCGAAACCAATTTGGAAGAAGCCCGACAGCGCGAATCAATTAATTATTTCGCGGCGGAATCTTGGAGAAGGAAGACGGACGTCTTGGAAATGGATGGATGACAATGGGCCGGTTTGTATCTGTACTGCGACTGAACATGCCGTCCAGTTGGAATGCGGCATTGAAAAAACGCGGACGGGATAATGGGTATCTTTTGGAACGCGTCCGGATATGACCCTGATAAACGGCATAAGCGAGGTAAATCTCCAGATCAATAACAAATGCAGCTGAACGTTTATTGTGAACGGGAAAATAGCACAGAAAGAAATACGGTAAATTTTAATAAACAATAGAATGTGAGACAAGATTAACGAGAAAATGATGAAATGTTATTAATATTACACACGGCATGATATTGGATAAATATTTAGTTTAATACTGTAAGAAATACGTGGAATGAAACGATTTTAAAAAAAACGAAAGGGTTGTAAATTCGTAGACATACTTTTGTTAGAAAGTGCGGCCAGCTTAAACCTTAGCGCGCTTTAGGCCCTGTACTACGTAATCATTAATTATTAATTCTGAATCATAATATGTCTGCGACAAGCTCGCCAGATGTTGCTGAAATGCGCTTCTTCTTAAAGAGTAGATCGAAAATAAGAACTAAAATTATGCAAGGCTTTTTAATGTTACAAACAGAAAATAGTCTGAGCTGCGTTTTTTTCGATGGATGATCGAGTTTGCTAAGGACATTAATTAACTTCTCCGATTCATTGAATAGAGGCTTTATTATTCTGAACGACAAGAATTTACTCGGTGGACGTTGAGCAGTCAGAAAAAGAAGTCTCATAAATTCTATGTGCGGTGTTTAAGTACCTAGCTGTGTAACGTGATGGTGATTGGTTCATCGTGGATCGCCACGTAGCGAATAATCAGTAACACTGCTGTCCCTTTTTGCAGTCTTTGAACATTCTCTCCGGGTTCTATCCCATTGTGGACAAGTTGCTGAGTAATTTCGGTGTTATACTGTTACATTTAATATTTAATTTGACACTTAATGTGAGAAATATGTGGAAAGAAATGATTACGAAAAAAGACAAAGGAATGGTTGAAAATGCATAGACATACTATGTTTATTACAGAATGCGGTCGCCTGCTCGATCTTAAGCGCTAGCGCTTTGGCCACTGTTCTACGAAATCATCAGTTACCGTTTCTACAACAAGCATGTCAGAATTTGCTGAAAAGCCTAAAATGCTAAAGAGTGGGTCGAAAATAAAAAAAAATTCTGTTACGCTTTTCAACGTTACGGCCAGAAAGTAATCTAAACTGTTAGCTTCGCACCAAGAGAAAATCGGCAAAGTTCCGCGCATCATATCCATCTTTTGGGACTGAACCACCCGATCGAGTCCAGTGATTCGATTTGACTGTATGAAAACTTTGATGCAGTCTGAGGATGGGAACACGGATTTCAGCCCGGAATTCGTTCGGGAAATGGTTCAGGCGCCATTATAGCTGACCCGGAAGCCGTCGTTCAAGCCGGCATTGCTGGATGACCAGGCGGTTTCCCGGCTGCGTAGAACTTATGGAGATAAGGTCACCGATAGTTCGGACAGATTATTATGCAGAACTTGTAAGGAACAAGACAGGAAGAAATGGATCGAAGTCGAGGGAATGGCGCAACGCGAGTTCTGGCACGTCAGTGCGTGTGTCGCGGGATACTTGCCTTTACTGCTGATGATTTTATCGTCCAGGTGGGTGATGATGGGCCGTCAGAGACAGTATCTGAAGCAACCTTCCGGTTTCGCTAAAGGCATCATAATTAAACATTTTGCTTTTTTGATTGCATTGCTTTTGCTGTGATTGCTATATTTTGTGACTAGATATGAAAAAAAAGTATTTCGCTTCTTTTCGATTTTTCTTTTTCCGAAGCCGTTATTGGTTTTGATTGAAATTGTTGCGCATTTTTTAGATTTATGGAAACCGTTTTTGCTGGTGAGTCTGCTTCTGTTAAATCTAGCTTGGTAGTTCGGAGACGTGATTTCATCTATGCCCTGACTGGCCTGATAGAGAAAAATAGATACTATATTGGAAAATGGGTTCTCAATTAAAGTTTAGTACTTCTAATCAAACCATTTTGTTACGGCATTCGATTTTTCATGCTTGAGATTTGATGCCACCGTGCTGCGTTATGCAGCAAACTAAGCAGCGCAGTCTTCGATGCCCGTGTGCACGCCGTAACTTGTACATATAATTAAAAATTACATACGAGCTCCATGCAGAAGGTCAATGAGGTGCTTTACTAAGATGTTGTTTCAGACTGATAAGGACAACTTAGCGAGCTCTTGCTTGTTTATTGCAGAAATGATGCCATTTTTGTTCGAGATTTCCCTTTTTTCGTAAATTTCCCCAAACGTTTTCTCTCGCAGTGCCGCTTCTCACTTTACTGAATGCTTTCGCTGCTGAAATCCTCACCTAAACCAAATCTGTCCGGCCATTAAAAAATTTTCCACATTATCGACATTCAATGGCTTAGAACTACCAGTGTGGAGTGTTTATCTGACCTTTTCAGTCGTATCCGCACAATAACCGAACGATCCAAGTTTCTGGCATCTGCGGGCGGATTTGCGCTGTTCGATATCGTTGACACATTGCTCAGTGAAGTCTCAGCCTATTCGCGGGAGAATGCGAAGGCCGGATTCCGTCGAAAGTGTCATCAGGTTGCGAAAAAGAGAGACTTCCAAGCAACGGACTGGCTGGAAAGGTTGTTCTCAGTAAATGAGTATTCTCTGGGGGATTCCATGGCGCGGAAGGTGCTGCTGCGGGCGGCGCGGTTGGTCATGGAAGGAGTGAAGAATCTGAGGCATCGATGAGTGTTCGAGAAGAGTGTGCTGTTGTATGTCAAGAAAATGGTCAAGGTGCTGAAAGATGTCGAAGAATTGCTACTGGCGGTGGCTGAAGCCGGGTAAACGCTGAGAATGTTCATTTGCTTTATCAGTTTTTGTACTCCATTTCGAAACATGCTCTATATGGCGAATGGTTCAAATTTCAGCGGTGACGGCGCTGAACAGTGAACGGCAAAATTGAATAAAATCACTGTCGACCACTAATGCCCACAAGAGGTCACAGAAAACCACAACCACCGTCGACAACAAAGGTCACCAAAAACCACGACCACAACCACGTCCGTGGTCGCCACGTTTCCGATACACCCCTTTCAAAGCCGTGCGAAACAGAAAAGCAGTTAACCGAAGTCTGATGATAAATGCTGATAGCAGGTGAATCAAAGATGCCATGACACACATAAGGCCAAAATTTGCTGTGTTTCCGGTCTATTTACTCCGGTCTTTACGCGCAGGCGGCGCCATGGTCTACGACCTTATGGCCGTATGGCGCAGCTGTTGATTACCCCACCTGCTTTGTCAAAGCCTGCATGCCCGAAAATGTACACTTTCAAAATCGTATTTAGTCCTGTCCTGACTTCATACTGTGAGTGTCCTCCTTTGTAGTTTCTGCTGACTTATCTGCCATCAGACTGTCTAAGAAGTTCAAGATTTATTTATTATCGTCGAAAAAATAAAGAATGAGCTTACTGTTAAATTTTTGTGAATGTCAAAGACACTTTCAAACAACTTTCCAGTTTCCAGCATTTATTTCTTTGCCATCGGAAAATTATAAATAATGAGCTTAATACTAGCGGAAAGCGGCAGCAGGAATGCGAGAGCCCAAGTTCATCGGGATCTGAAGTGAATTCCAGTTTTACGCAGCGAGCAGCAGCTGCAGCGGTCCCTCTGTTGGAAATGCTGAAGGACTGTCAGCTGCAACTGATGTCCTATAGGAATACCGGAGGAACAATCGACTGTTGTGCGACATACAGTTTCATCAAGGATATCAAAGAAATCAAGAGCCAGCAGATGAATGATTCCGGTCGTGGACAGATGAAAGTGGTCCGCATTGGCATGGACGGGGCAGATATTGGAGAGCCGTACTTCAATTCAAACATACTGTAAGTTTCAGTTGGAAAAGAAAGATATTTTACATTTTATTTCCAGCATGCCAGTAGCAGGGAATTTGTTTTTTGTGTTCTGCTCCGGCACGAAAGAAACTTTCCGCGAAGTTTATCCGTAAAGGGTTACAGTCTTTCTAGTTCGGTTTCTGTTTGTAATACGAGAACAAAATCTTTTGCTGAGTCTGTCTGTGATGGTTCCGAGTTTAGCAACATTTTCAGTTCATTGGTTTTTGTCTGCAGTCGAGAAGAAAATGACCTCAAACCAGCCGCATTCATCTGGTGACTCCAAGAAGCGTGGTTTTGAGGTTCCGTGGTGCGCCAATATTCAGTTGGAAAGCATTCCAAACGGTTGCATAGTGGAGTCTGTTCAGCTGTCGTTCATTTGTTCGACTGGCCAGGGTAGTCCGACCATCGCTATCCATCCCGGCCACGGTGCCAATCTATACTATGTCAACCAGCGACTGCGTAACATCAGTGGTCAAACCTACTCGGAATGTTGTCAAGAACTGGGCATTTTCGGCAAGCCACGGTCTATGTCAGAATGTGGGTGTCGTTCCGACTGCTAATGCAGGAGCAACTCGGCCAGTTACGGAGAGGAGTCCCTGTACATCGACCGAACCTTGATCCAAGCAGTTTCAGAGGTCTCGAGAACGTGACACTGAAAAGTGGAATGTTCAGCATGACAGTGTGTCGCGGTCTTCTTTGCGGCATTTCCACGAAGACCCAAGAGATGTTCACTGCGAAACCATCTGGAAAGGTCACGGTTTATGAGATAACTTACGGAATTGACGCAGTTTTGGCTGTGGTTTACGCTGGGGTGTGCAGTTCGGTAGCGTTTCCACTGGATCCACTCGTGGCGCCGGCGTCAGTGCTGTTTGATGTGGCGTATCTTTCCCTTGAGTGGGATATTGAACCGCTGAAGTGGGTGGCTCGATTTGACCTTCTCGAAAGTTTTTGCACACCTGGATTTGATGTGGGAACAGTTCCCATGGCCATGCAGCCGATCTGGAACAGTTACATGGGCGACCGTGTACTAGGGAATGTTGCCAAGTTCCTGGTGGCAGGATTTGTTATCGTGCTGCAGAGCATTAAATCTGACGCGGTTGCGGGTACATTGCCGCCGGGTGTACGGCGAAATAATTGGCTGTGGGATAGCATCAAAGACGTTGTTGAGCCGGTGGCTGTCAAACTGGAGGAACAGGTCGGAGTTACGGAGGAGTTACAGTTTCAGCAAGGATATAAAAGACATCAAGAGCCAGCAGATGAATGATTACGGTCGTGGACAGCTGAAAGTGGTCCGCATTCGCATGGACGGGGCAGATATTCAACCGTTGCCAGATTGGATGGAGAGCCGTATTTCACTTCAGGCATACTGTAGGTCAAACATGAAGTCTTGGCTTGTTTTCAGAACAATAAACAGTTTAGAGCGAATAAATTCCAGCATTCCTTTTTTAAGAACTTCATGGAACTGTCACATTATAAGATGCTGACATACTTAGAATGTGAGATATGAATGCTGAGGGACCATTGGTCCATTGCTCCTCTTCTTCGTTAGCTTTCAGCTTCTCGAATTATCATATTGTCTTTTCTTTCCTTACTGGTGCAGTGTCTGAGCTTATTCATCCAGAATAAATTTCGTGCTCGTATTTCTTGTGGTTCAGTTTTTCTCGGTTTGTTCTTGATTTAAAGTAAAATTGATTTTATAATATATATTTTATATATTATTGGAAATATTCCCGACTGACAGCGTATCAAACGCAGGAAAAGCACGAACGAAAGCAAACCTCATTGACAGAGGAACACTGATAATTTTTGAAATGCAAGTTTTGTTATGGAGCATTTTCACTTCTAGTTTTTCAGATGTGAGCGTCTGTGTTACTTGGTCATAATTCTTCGGTATGAAATATGAATTTCTCGGTATGATTTTTATTGTGTAGTAAATCGATGGCTTCATCAAATTTCTGACGAATCATGCCATTTTTCTTGGCTGTAGTTGAGAAGAAAGTGACGACGAACAAAGTCCATTCATCGGGCGACTCGAAGAAGCGTGGATTTGAAGTACCGTGGCGCGCAGACATTCAACTGGAAAGTATTCCAGTCGGCTGCGCTGTGGAATCTCTTCAGCTGACGTTCATTTGTCCGACTGGCCAGGGCAGTCCGACCATCACAATCCATCCAGACCAAGGCGCCAACCTGTACTACGTCAACGACCGAATGCGCAACATCACAGGCCAAACCTACTCGGAGTGTTGTCAAGAGCTGGCCATTTTTCGGCAAGCCACTGTTTATGTCAAAATGCGGGTGCCGTTTCGGCTGCTAATGCGGGAACAGCTCGGTCAACTGCGGAAAGGAATTCCTGTAACACTGCCGGATGTTGATCCGGATGCATTGAAAGGTCTTGATAGCGTTTCGCTAAAAAACGGGAGATTCAGTCTCAAAGTTGGTCGCGAGGTCCTCTGTGAGATTTCGGCAGCAACCGATGAGTTATTTCGCGAGAAAAAATCGGGGGAAAATACGGTTTACGAGATGAAGTACGGAAAGGACGCAGTTTCCACTGTGGTTCACGCTGGAATTGCTGAGTTTGGGAGTTTTCCGTTTGATCTACTTACGGCGCAGTTGAACTTGTTGCACGAAGTGGTCTGCCTGTCACTGGATTGGGAGGTTGTACCGTTGAAGGACATTGCTCAGTTTGCCCTTCTTGAACGCTTGTGCACTCCTGGCTTTCATGCGGAGACGGTTTCTTCGACTGTAGAATATATCTGGACAGACGGTTCATGGTCTAGCAACGAGGTCGGGAAATGTCTGTTGGCAGGGTTCATTATCGTACTGCAGAGCATGGGAGCGAATGGAACTCGAGGCGTCTTACCAGCTGGTGTCCAACGGGATACGTTGTTATGGCGGATGATCAAAAACGTAATTGAGCCAACGGTTAACGAGGTGGAAACACCACCGGATGTCGTGAAACCGCACGTCGACGGCATCCATGAGAAGTACGATAAATATCCGGGTATGATAATTATCCGGGTTATCCAACCGCATGGAAACGAGATCCATTCTCGAGTTAAGGGGTCTGTCCGCATCAAGCAAATAAAGGCAGCGCTGCATTCAAGATTGGGGATTCCATCGGCTGGATTTCAGCTCATTTTTGATGGCTATTGTCTCGATGATGATAAGACCGTTGCCGACTACGACATGGAAGACGGTGACTCGGTGGATATGCGCACTGAGCAACGGGGTTGCTAGGATCAGTAGCAGACTACGCTAACTGCAGATTTTCGACTTTGAGTTGAACTTGTGAATGCCGACCGAATAATAATGTGTTTAACAATAAGCTAAATTGCAGCTGAATTGGATTGTAATAGGAGTGTTTCATTTCGTCTTGTAAGTTCACAGAGTTTTTGTGAGATTTTGTTTCTTTTGTTCAGTCTCCATAACACAAGGTCGGAAAGAGAACAGTTTCAACATGCTGAATAAAGGCTCCCAGAAGAGATTGTGCAAACCAAGAAGGAATAAAAAGTAATCATTGTTGTAAGACTATTGTAACTATC
>JAQGAU010004022.1:0-12227 GCA_034698045.1 Paramacrobiotus richtersi
TCATTTTGTGGTAATGATGCACGAAACTGTGAGAAAATTTTCTTGTTCCGTCTGGGTTAAATATTAAGACTGACAATCGTTCCTCACTGGAAAAGGGTAACAGTAAAATGGAAAACAGACCATTAGCCCGTAAGACTTTATGTCAAATTGAACGCTATTACATACATAATATCACATTAATGCTCCATAGTAAATAAATTATTTACATGTATAAGGATTTTTCCTGTTCTGTCCAAATTAATCGGCTACTGAGTATTCAGTTTTTTTTAAATGCATTCTGAGACCAGCATTTCTTACGTCATGCGGTGGAAGTATCAACTACTAGGAAAGTACACGCGCTGTTTGCGGGCACTGAATGACCGAAGCGAAAAATAATTTATTTCTAATAAATTTATTATTAATAATTTATCATTAATTGACTTCGTGTTATGAATAATTTGTTTGTAATAGTCTGCTATTAATAATTTAATAATATTAATGTGTTAGTACTAATTTATTAATAATTAATATTGAATTTACGGCTATCTACCGACCGACCGACACGAAATTCATTTTGAGCTGAGTATAGAGGAACTTCGCTAAGCTTCGGTCGATTAAGTTCGTACGGACTGCTAGAAATAAAACAGGCAAAATTAGGTGCTGCAGCATTAAAAGCCGTTGCGTTCCTTTGTGATGACAAATCGTTGCAATAATTATGGAAAAAACCCAATGAAGCAGGTGGCGCTCGTCAAGCGGGGTCGAGCAACGCTATACTGTACATGTAACATATTTTCTGGATGAGTAAGCACCAACAGTAGTAAATCCAGAAGTTTATACCACCAGCCAATAGTGTGCGGCAGTATAATCAGCGTCAACGTATGAGGATAGATGTTCCCCGCCCATTTCTCGACGTTTCTCTTGCGCCCTGCGAAGTCAGGAGACGGCCGAGCTCGCAGTCAGTACTCGAAGCAACAAATTCACACTCTACTTTATATTCCTTTTATCGCGGACTGGAACCCCAGTTTGATGCACAGTTTTCCCATTCTATTCTAATCGTAGAAAACGTTTTACAAGTAAGGACTATTTCAGTTAGAATATTATATGTATATTGTGGACAGCAGGCTGGCCTAAAAGGCCAGGAAAGGTCAACACTACATTCTGGCCTGGAAGAGCCTGGAGAACTGCAGCAGTCTAATGTTTTGGTACCTTGCAGGAAAAACGCTATCAACAATGACTTCGGAAATGAATCCTCACCAAATAAGAATCCCGGGACCGCCGGATCTTCCGATCTCGGAGACGGGCGCCATCCAGGAACTAAATAATATTAATAATAGCAATAGGTGAGTGACAGCTGCTTAATATTAATATTCCCATATGATACAAAATATGTTAACCATGCACAGTTTCTTCCGCAAAATTTCCTGCAATTTGTCTGATTCGTGGAATTTCATGGTCTTCGTCACCAGACACGGAGGCATTGATATTCCGTTTTTTCAGAATTATTCCACAATATATCCCTTCTGTAGAAGAAAATATAAGCCTTCCGGCCGACGATCGATCTATGGATCTACCACATATAAATTCTGATGTAAGCATGGATTTGTATAATGAGATGATCCCCATTTATTTGTTGGTCTTTCACAATAAGCGATAATTATTATCATTATTATGATAAGGAGACTATTAATATTAACTGACAGCAATCGACTTAGAGTACGTATAGAAGTACTCAGATATATGCACACCGCGCTTCCGCCACAGCATTGGTGCAGTCTTTCAGTGAATAATCAGAGAATAAGTATAGTTTTTGCTTTACCGTGAACAAATAGTTTTTTAATTTACGTAGTCTGACATATCTGTACTGATGATTAAGGCAACGTTATGTTATTTGCCAGTTTTGTTAAAAATACTGAGTCAAATCTTTTTAATAATTTTCGCAGTGTTGGTCGTATAAAATTGCGGAATCAGAAAGCGCGCTTTGTTCCTTTTTTTGGCATAATGCTTTGGTTTAGAAAATCTTATGCACCGTAGAAATATAGAAATGCACTGAAATGCACGAAAACGCGTATTTCTCTAACATTACAAATAGTCAAATCCGGTCATGACATCATGCGCCGTAATCATTTGTCATATTTTGTGAGGTATCAATACTGTTGATGATTGTGTCGATCGCATAAGAGGAAAACGTTATTTGTGACAACCTGTTGTTGTAAACAGTTACTAATCTTGCATCATTAAGCGGCCGTGGCAGTTACACTCGCAAAGTATGCCAACGTACATAAGAGCGATCTGCTGTCTTTTGACTTTTGACATTGAATCAGGTCCATCTCTTATAGCGGTGCACGGCGCGATTACCCTCAGCTTTGCATGGAAGATTATGATAGAACCTGATTCTGGCGATCATGTGATTGATTTTCAGCTTGTTGAAAAACGTTGGCTGCACTCGGGAAACGGTTGTAAACAAGGGTAGGGCTCACAGTTTCGATCAAAGCTGCTCCTTTTGAATCACAGTTATCAGCTGCCCCTGTTCTATGAGCGTCTGCTCCTGTTCTATGACTGAACCCGTAGTAAATTCAGAATCTTAAATGCTATGTTGATATACAATGGAAAACCTATTATGGAGTGGCAGCCCAGTGGTTTAAATTATAACAATGAATTTATGAGACGTAAGGTCAAACGTCGGTAGGGATATGTTCTTGCTTTTGACTTTTTTTTGGTTTTGTTAAAATGCAGCTACTGGACATGATCGTTCCACGCGCATTGTAAAAAGGTACTTAGATTGTTAAGGTGATCATTATATGCTCACTGGCGAATGAAGTCGGATTCGGAACAATTTAGTATACATACAGGAATCAAGTATGCTCTATCCGAATCCGTTTAAAACAAAGTTGTACGGCTTTTAAGTGTTGCACCGTAAAATTTTGAAAAGAACTAGTGATCCGCTATGGACACAGAAAAAGTGGTTATAACTGCTAGCCATAAGCAGCCATAAACTTCCGTTTCCACAGCTGGTTTCGGGCTGGATAGAGAAAGACAATAGACGAGACTTCACTTTAAAAACGGTTAATCAAAAAAGCGCTCTTTAAGGTGCAAGATAATATTATTTAACACATTTCAGTGCTGTTTTTTTAAAAAGTGACATCTGTAGCGCTGTAGAAATGCGTTCAGAGTTTTATCATAAAAATTTAATTTTAAAATTTACGGTATTTAAGTTTTTTAAAACAAAAATCTGTTGATGTAAACAAATCCTTTACTAACAATCCCGCATAAGCTGGGCGGAAAACGTTTGCCTCCAAAGTAGCAGAAACAGCTTCAAACACAGCCAGTGTGAGCACATATTGACGGCCTTAAGGCATGGATGGTACTTTCATTGCCATTCTAATTTCAGATTGCATACGGGATTCCGGCTCATAATCAGGAATTAGAAGATAATTTTACGACTGTTACCTATAAGAAAATGCCATCCACAAAATATAACGAGTACGTGGAAATCAATATCGAAGCTTTGACAAATAACTGTTTCTCTTACTGAACGCTGGTATGATTATACAGTAGTTGTCTATGGTTTGTAGTATAAAAGTTCAGCCTGCACAGCCTCCCAACTGCAAAGTGTTCTTTAAAAATATGCCAATCAACTGGAGTCACAAGCCTATACAAAAATTATTCCGTCACCTGACGGGAGAGACAACATATCCGATTATGTATAAAGATGAGACAGGACAGCCGTTGGGAATGGGCTATGTCCAGTTTCATAATAGCGCCAACGCCAATAAAGTCTTGCAGCACGATACCTATAAAATCAACGGAGTGGAAATCAACGTTCGTCCACATGAGGTAATAATTATTATGGCAACCATATTTATGTGAACTTAAAACTAATGTATAATGTCTTTGCTTTGCAGACAAAAGCAGAGAGAGATGCGAAGAGGAATTCGTATAACATTTTCATCGCAGGAGTGCCGTTGTCGTACACAAAAGACAAAGTAACGAAAATGGTGGAAGAATACGTCGAGGTAGTGTTGTACATATGTACATGCATCGCTCGGAAACAGCCGCTGCCTTATATAGCTATTCTTCATAACGTAACATTAACTAGCGATGTCGAAAAGATGAGCTGATATTATTTTATTAAAAATATTCCCAAAAAATCTGCGATAATTATGGCTAACCATTCGGCAGTTTGCATTAATTTTGGTATCATGTGTAATATGGCAGACTTTTGCAGTTATAAGTTGAAAGTCCATATGCGCACGCGTAAACATATTTATTATGCGCACCATTTGGGTTGTTAAAGTAATTTCAAGAATGCGAATGTTCTGACACGGAACGCGATAACAGCTTAATCAGATTTTGTTGCCATGTTTTGATGTCATTTGACTTAAGATTTGGGTGATAACAGGGGCACTCCTTTGTGAAGTTATAGTGTAATTCGCATCGCACAGTGCTCGAAGGTGGATTGCTAATAATGTCTATACTGTTTCCGCTTTTGCAGGGACATGTAACAACAATTGAACTGCACACCAAGGGCAACTCCAAACACGGTTTTATAAAATGCGACTTGACGGATCCCAAAGAGGATCCGGAATGTACGTTAGAAATTAAGTCCGGCGATTATCTGATTTCCGAGGTATATATTATGTACATGATCTTCCGCAAAATGCCCAGTTCTAATTTATTTATTTGTAGATTATAATCCAAAAGTATGACCGACGCCCGTCGTTGAAGAAGAAACAATCAGGCGCTGCTTGATAACAGCTTCGTATAGTGGGAAAATATATATCTTCCATCGGTATATAGACGCTTGAGCGAATAGAATTATTTTACTATTTTATTGTGCTGTGTTAAGTTGTGTTGATTATAACAATTCGTGTTGATAAAATAATTGTATCTATATATTATGCTGTTGTGAATTGCGAGAGATAATCTGCTGTTAGAATACTTGTGTGAGTGATCAGTGCTTGCTACTGTATAGCTGTTTTTACCTGCTATGTAGTTAAGCTCGTTTTAAGGAAGTTTTAGCCGGCGGCCTTATTGCAAGTAGCCCACGGTTCTTCCACTTACTTGTTAATGCAAATAGAAAGTGCGATACAGAAAGAACAGCAAACAAATAAAACAAAAGTGTCGCGAAGTCTTCTGTTGTGCGAAAACTCTTACTGCAGAGCTGCGTATCAGGCCTAGTCTAGCGCGCTTTTCTGCTTTTTATGTATACATGTACAGATAAAACTGCAAAGTTATTCCTATATGTAGTGTGACAATAAGCTACGTCGCAAAACAGGGTTTGCTCTGTCCTCACATATCTACGAAACCATATGGAGTACCACAAAGAAAGGCCACTAAAAACACTATAATAATATGCTTATAATATACGGAATATCGAGTCGATATTAACTCTTGCAGTCTCGGATTATCGGTGCATACTTTGGTACTGCATTATGCGCCCAACTTTGCGAAACGATATCACTATGAATTATATCTACAATCATAAGATAGCCTAATTGGCCGTCATCCTTATCCAGCGGTGCTGTCTGAATGGGCAATTGTTATCTCACGCATCCGTAAATTTTTGTACCTAAACGGCTAAATCAGACATCTACATTAGAATACAATTGCGTGAACCTGTTTGTAAACTGACAAACTAGCAAGATATCACTTCTTCCGGGCCAGTACTGCATGGAGTTTTGCGCGCATCTCCGATCTAGATATATACAGTTTTCGGAGTGATACGTGACAATGGAAGCCGAATTAAACACGACGGTTCCTCCACCGTATCCCGGCGGGAGCGTACAACCCCAGATATTGACACCGGACTCGGGTGGATTGGTTTCCGTTGATTTTATCCCGGGTTGCACCAGGCCAAAAGGGATATGGGATACGTTTATATCGGCTGAATTTGAGCCTTTTTCGACCGTGATCCACCAAGCGAACGAATGGCTGAGTCGGAATCCCACGTTGAAATTGAAAGGCTGTGAGACTGTCGAGTTCAAGGCTATGCCAGATGGCTCGGTAACTAATGCCATTGATTCAATATTCATGATGTCTAACGGGAACCAGTTTGTCCGGGGATTGCGATTGTGGATGGAACCACGTATGCAATCTAATAAGCTAACAGTATTTACTATGCACGACGTCCGTGCACCGCGTCATACAGTATCTGACCATAGCATGGTACAAATTCATAAAACGAAATACTTTTACACATGTATAGTATAATACTTCCAAAGCGCTTAGTAAGCCGCGGTTTATATAAGATCAGCGTACAATATCAGCGCCTACAAAATTAATAAAGTTTGGTTTACGTACTTCGAAGTAATTCCTGTAGACACTGATAACGACTGTACATAATAATGTACCGGAGCGAAATCGTCGGAAAAAAATTATGCATTGTTGGCTCTCCTGCACATTTGCTTACCTGATAACTGGTACACTGTATAATAACCCATTCGCCACGAAAGTATCAGGTACATGATATATATTGCAGCTGTTCAGTTTTGACAGTTAGCGGAGTATACTAGTCTTGTACTTATTGTTAGGTACGTAGCGGACGGTTTCGCTGCTTTATATTATAGTGTACGTTCTGGTGTACGGTGTTATAAATGCCATTCGGTTATAAAAAGAACTGACTATCGTAATTATATAACTAACACACACCATTATAGTACTAATACAGGAAATGTATAGGAATGGACGGATCTTCCGCCATCCAGCAAATCGGCTACTACAACATCGTCCCCAACTCCTCCGTATTCAACATTGACCGGGGTATGTTCGCCCCCACCTCCCGCATGGTCACGGCCGACCGTCTCGACACCATGGTCAACCAGGCCAACGGCGCCTTCGCCGCCGATCCCATCCAGGGCAGCATCCTCACGGTGGAGACGGTCCGCCTGCAGATCGACCCAACCATCGGGGCCGTCGATCCCGATCGTACCGGTTGGATGGAAGTCGGTGGACGCAACGACACCTTTGTCCTCATCCTGCGGATCTACTACGAACCCGGTCCACCGCAACGCGAAACCGTTGGGATTGCGGACTTTGTTCCCGGGGTGTTGATGGAGGGATCGGGACTGTTGGGGCCGCCGCTGCTGGAAGCGTTCCCGGAAGTGCTGGCCAAAGCCCACCAGTGGGTGTATAATCAGCCCCCGAATATTAGGCTGATTAATGTGAATACCCTGCTGCATAAGCAGAAGCTGACAACCACGTTGGATACGCTGCGTACGGCGTATACGGATGATTTGTTGTCGTATTTTGTCAAATTCTTGCGCATAGCGTATGTGATCAGCGATCCGAGTATAGCAGAAAGCCGTACTAGAGGACCCGTAAAGCTTAACTGCAAAATGTTTACACCGGGACTGCTGCAGCCGCCTGGATGTTGCTTGCCCAGCGGAGAATTTGAGTCCCAGATACAGGTACTTAACACTTCTAACTCCCGTTCTTAACTGGGTTTTAAGCGCAGAAAAAGTGACCGGACACACTTGTGCATGCAGTTATTATATTTGTGTGCTATTAGTTTATTAATGTCTTGATTATTTACGTTTCCGGCTTAAATATTGATTTTTAAGTTGAAACTATTCAGATCGTAATTGTAATCTGACGATCAGACTTGAAATTCTCTCCTTACATACCTTACGTTATCATCGATGTTCGTCTCAAAATTTAATGGGCTTAAAGGATCAAGCATTAATTATAGACGTACAATTAACCAGTTGTATAGTATTCATGAATCTGAGTGCATGAATTTAGTATGAAAGTTAGATCATCAGTCGTTATGCTTATTTGTACATGCATACAGTACGTACTGACAATTTTGGTTGATTTACCCTCACAATTGTCAATACAAAATTAATATAACTAAATGTGGGCTTAATTCTATCATCACATTGAACAGGTTCGGGAGCGCATGTCGGAATGGGTCCGGGGAACAAACGCAAAGGTCATCTCGGTGGAAACCCTTCCCATGCGCTACGTCAGCGGGCAGGAGCGCACCGAGGGTTTCGACACGATGCACACGTCCAACGCGGTTATCATCCGCAACGGACATGCCGGAAAGATGGCGGAAAACCTGCTAGTGGTGTACCGTATCTTCCTGGATGGAGTGTACCCCGATCCACCGGGCTATGTCCTCGCCGGGCAAGATATTCAGGAATACGTCCAAGCTAACTTACATGGAGCGTGTACCATTCTGTAAAGTTTTGCATTTGATAATATAGTGATTAGAAGCGGCTGTCCGCTTTGAATTAACGCCATACTGAAATGTATTTGCTGAAAGTTTTTACTTTTTTTTTGTGCGATGGTTTGTCAGTCGATCACATTTGCCGGTTATTCAATACTTCTGATGTTGTGCTGATTTTGTTTGCTGTCTAAGTCTGTCTTCACCGAAGAGTGTGTTGGATAACGCTACAAACTCATATTCCACCGTATTTTTAAAAAAACACGCTAAATCACATGTACGCGGTAAATTCTCATTAAGCAACGATTTATTTTGAATTTCATTGTATTGCGAACATATTGGAGATACTAAACATCCAGAATTTCTATAAAATATCAATTTATTCAGGATTTTCGAATCCCCTCATCATTACGAAAAACAGTACACTTCTGCATGTAAACAGACTTTTTGGCGCACATCCAATCCGTAAGCGAAAGCTCACGTGCAAACCGACACTGAATTTGCTACTTTAAAAAAAAACAGCAACCAGTGCGCTTCATCAAGTTTTGGGCGCTCCAAACGCATCGGGGAGGCGTTCGATGGTGCAGCGGTGATTCTTAATGTACATAACGGGTACACCGGGGATTTTGCGGATCCGCCGCTGCAGATCCTTATCACATGTGGCCACAATGTAACATTTATGCTGCAAAAACAATCTAATGTCAAGAATATCAGGAAAAAATAGGTCTGTAAAGTTTATTAGCTGTTTTAACAGGGAATGCTAAAGATACGGTAGAGAAGATAAAGCGAGGCAATTTCAGAAGGTGGCATCTTTTCTACCGTGAAATAACATAATAAAACGCCGAAAGAAGGACTGGTTGCTATTACTGAACATCGTAGTGCAATGGCTACTTAGGTAATGAAACAATGACAGGCTGGACAGCTGACTAGAGACCCATCTTCTCATTTATTAAAATTACTTCGAAAAATCGCAAAACTTTTTCCAGTAAAGTATTTTTCTGTTTAATCACGTTTCGTTCATCGAAGAAAAAAGTTCTTATGAAGATAACTTCGCTAGCGATATTTAATACAAACTTCCTTCACTGGACATTGAAACGACCCAAATAATATGTGAACCGCTTCAAACGTGTAACAAACAGGTTAATACATAACCGAAGAAACGTACTGCCACGCTAAACATTAATTTCCTGCAGTGACTGCTCGATGATCAAACTGTGGATGTTGTCTGCATGCTGGCAATGATAAAACTTAACCAGAGTTCGGCAGAACAACGTATTACGAGTACTGTCGACTATTTTCAAAATCAATCATATTTATCGATGTAATTTAAATACCTAAAGAAAAACATAAGGAAACTTTTTGTATGATTAATATTAATTAATTAATTAATATTAATCATACAAAAAGTTCCCTTAAATATTTAATTAATATTGTATAATTTATTATTTTTATTATATTAAGAATAATGACCGTAAACAACCCTAAATCAATTAAGCCACGACGCCGAGCTCCACAGGCGATTCAAGTCTTAGAGAATTTCGTAGTGTAACGGCTCACGTCATCTTCAGCTGACGTCACCTGGCGATTCATGATCAGTTTCTTGATCGGGAAAAACTTACGCTAGTTTATTTAAAATACGTACACCTTTTTCCAAAATGCAAAAAACTGCCTTAGTATTAGTAAACAAACGATAAACCATACAAGTTATTATTATGGTTAATTCGCATCTGCATTCTACCGTACCGCAAAATGCACAGATTCCGAAGAAATCTGGTCTTTAATTCACTAAATTAGATAGATTTTCCGGCGATTTTTACTAAAACACAAAAAGCACATTCTTCCGAACCTGTGTCACACGCTGGACAAGGCAATCATCGGCATATGTGCCTTTGTGTATGCAGGGAAGACGCTCAAACCGCGGATCCTTCATGACTCTACAACGATGCAAAAACACTTAAAAACATACAGTTCAAATATATTTTTTTCGCCTCTGATAAAATTACTTCCTATTTAACTGTATAATGCGCCACTGAAGCATACAAATCACGTTGTTCGAGCAGGAAAAACTCGACAAAAAATTATTGATACAATTATTAAAATACTACCAATTAAATAGTACTGGAAATATTGAAAACATCAAAATCAGAACATTATCAAATTCGGAATTTCGATTTGTTTAACTAAGCGTTACTACTGATTACAGATAGAATTTTAATGAAAAAAGAGCCAATATAAATAGTTGTTAAAACACTAACAAAACCAAATATCGGTCACCTTTTCGCAATAAAAGTGATAAAACCTACAATGCAGCTACTGCAAACGATAAAAGAAAACATTTAAAAAAAAGGAATATTAAACTAATATTTTATTAATATTCTAATAATATTAAATGGAATATCAAATTAATATTCTGTTAATATTCTATTAATATTAAATGGAATATTAAATTAATATTATTAATGTAAGAAACCGAAATGCGCGGAAAAACCTATTCTTTTCAAACAAATTATTATTTTCCGCATTTCCAGAAAACATCCACAAAACTGGCATGGAAATTACATTCAAATTACTGCAAAAAAGTATCACCTACTTGAGTGCGATGCGATATTTGCTGCCGAGTTTCTCCAATTCCCCCAGCACACACTCCGTCACATACGGAATGCATTTCGCATACAAACAGTCCATCATACCCTGGATCACGTCGATCTTATTCCGAATACAAAAATTGACAAAATTCGTATCGATCAGGATGCGAAACGGCGGACCCAGTTGGGTGTTGTATTTCAGAAAGAGCGCTGATGAATATTGTGGTCTGCAATAAAGCGATTATTCGGTTAACTGGAATCCGAACAAACTGATGGAAAGATTTGGCTTACACTTCAACAGTCTGAATTTCCTGGTGGTTGGCTTCCTTTTTCTTCTTTTTGATCTGACGGTGTTCGGGTTTGCTGAAAAAATAATAAAAAAATTTAAAAAAAAATTAAAATAATAAATAAATTCGAAGCATGTAATTTTCGAAGGATTTTCGAATTTTCACGGTGCACTTACATTCTGGAATCCTTAAGGCTGATCATCCGCTTCATAGTGGCGAACTTCTTGGTTTTCTTGATTTTACCCTGTAAACAAGCCGAGAATCATCATTTTCACTTCTCAAACAGTCAAAGACTCAAACTGCAAAACTAGCTCGGAATTCTCAGCTTGAGCTAACTTACCATAGCTGTGCAGCTTCTCGAAGATCCCGATCGGTCAAATATTCCGATAACGCTAATATAATTTCCTAACGATAATACTGTACAAAATGAAACGGATGAAGTTGAAAAACCTTCAATTTCTCAAACTTTCAGACCGGAGTTTCGATAACTTTGATTCCAAAAATTTATTTTTGCAAGCTACGATGCGATAAACGTAGTGAGGACTACAGGGTAAGAGTTAAAAGCGCCTCAAAGTTGTCTGCATTTATACGTCCATTTTTTGCTTACATTTTCCTGTTCTCGAATTCAAAGTTCTGTCAGTGTTTGACATGATTGCAATATTACTTTAAAACTTTTGTTCAGAATAAAAGCGAAACATTTTGTAATACCAAAGGTTTTTCCGATTTTTCGAAAGCACATTCGAAGGGCTGTATCAGTGTATCGGGTCGAGGCAACGCCGGTCTATACTACTGAGGCATTGCTGACTGCCAGCCTGAAGGCGCAATGTGCTCCAAGAGCTCGACTGCTGCCTCCCCATCGAGCTCGCAAAATGCGACGGCTTGACGCGGGACGGGACCCGTGTGCACAAATGGAATTCCATATGTACTTTGCCCTCAAAAATCAGTGGAATCCCAAATTTGCTATAATCTTTAAAACGCATGTTTTTATTTTTTCCACGATAACTATAATGAAGTTTTCCATAAAATCAATTTTAGAGAACGTATTGTTATTAAATGGCTGCAACAAAATAAGTAGACAAAACTGTAATTGGGCCCCAATGGAATTTGGTTCCAAGTGGAATTCCATTTTGTAACATTTCAACGGAGCGCCCATCCGCAGCTTGTTGCTTCATGCTTTTGCAACGGTAAACCGAGGAAACCCGTTTGTTT
>JAQGAU010004023.1:0-12226 GCA_034698045.1 Paramacrobiotus richtersi
CGAGTACTACAGGAAACTGTGCAAAAGTCGATTTCGAGTCATGACGAAACGATCCTTGCTTTAAAATAGGTTCTGTCAGTTAATCACACAGACAACTAACCGTATTCCTACGTACGTACGTACCTTGACGAACAGGTTAGTTGCTCGATTGACAATCTGAGTCGCATAAGAAACCGGAAACAGCTTCGTTCTGGGGCTAGTGCCGATCTTTCCTCTAATCTGGCTGGCTACCTATGCGAAAAGCTTCCACAATGAATTATTCGCATGCTTAATTGCAGTGTTTGTTATTCAGGACTATATCGTCTGCATAGTTATTTTATTGTGATTTGAATCCTGACAGCAACACAGTGTCTTCCGACACGAAAGAATAATCATTTCGCACTCGGGAGTGCCAAAATTACTGGCATTCAAGGACGATTTTAAGTCCCGTGCAACTTACTGCATCAACGGCATTATTGGCACGAGGATCGGCATCCTTGGATGGGCCCAAACCTCCCGGCTGAGCGGATACGGCACATAGAAGTCCGATGGTCAAAAAGACACAGGCACTGAAATCAGCCATCCATCCCAGTCAAAACAGAACACATTCGTATAACAGAACTAGTATGCTTAAACTGATGCTAACCGCATATACCACACTGTATGATGAAGTTTTCTGCCAAATAAGCTAGTAACACCATGAACACACGCTGCTGCGCCAGTTGTTACATACTAACTGCCTTCATAAGATATTTAGTATCATTCGGAACGGAAAGGTCATACAAATATCTCTACAAGACTTACAAGAGAAGCGAGGTAGTCATCTTTGTTCGGAAATAAGGACAGCGGTATAACTATCAATATATTATGGCGTTTGGACGAATCAAAGAGTACAAGAAAGTACGTACGGTACTGTGAATGTAGTACTGTGAATTTAAGCAGAATGTAGTACTATGAATTTATATCGCCGTTTAGACTGCTCCCCATAGTCGCTGATAGCTGCGGGGAAATCAAAGACTGACTATTAATTCAGGCGCTCACTTGACAGACTTTCAGGTGCGCCTGCTCGTTAATCAACAGAAAAAATGTTGGAAATGATACATTACTTACTGCATCGAAATAAGTTTTTACAACTAGGTAGCACTTCATCCTTTCGTGCTCATAGACCGAGCGAGCTCAGAGATAACGACAAACCGCCAGATGTATTATTCGGATACTGATTTAAACGTACTGCGAGAACTATTGCGAAGTGTTAATACCAAGATATACTGTATAGTTGTATATTACATCAGAGTTCACCTCACAAGTAAGATCCCACAGAATAAATTCACACATACATGGGAGCTCTACTAATAAATTCTCCTAAACGAAAGGAGCACACACCAATTTTTTTTTGCAACCACTATAAATGGTGAAAAGTTAAGAATTTTCAAAGTTATTAATATGTAAGGTCGTTTAACATAGACATGTCAACGGCTGGCTTAATGGCTTAACGACTGGCTACAGCCGGCTAAAAACGGGAGCCGGCTCGCCATTTTCGGCTGCGTCCCTGCGCCGGCTCAAACGGCTCGGCTGGTTCCCCAAGCCGGCTGAGCCGGCTTTGCGCCGGCTCAGCCGATTACTTATCTACCACGTTTTGCTCTTTATCATCTATCACGATCACTGGCATCCTCCCGCCTAAAAAATTGAAAGAAGGTACCCCACTCTTGAAAAATTTTTTGGGCGGGGATCGCCAATAATCTGACAGAAGAGCAGTCCTTCTGTCCAAGTTCTTCAGCTTCGCCGTTATGTGCGATCTATGCGCGCCAGTGGCGGCGCCACTGATCCCGATTGTTTGACAGCTGAATATATCGAAGCTGATGTGTACTGAGAATTTCAGATTAGTGAAAACGATGTCATTGCTCATCGGCCCATGCGCATGGTGCGTTCGTGACGCTTCAACGTCTTGCGCACGGGTGTTCATGAATATAAACGCCGTGAATATAATCGTTCACTGCGTTGCGAGCCGATAGTGGCTCGCGGCGCGGCTGTGGCTGGCTCTCCTAGTGAGCCGGCTCTGAACAGCTCAGCCGATAACGGCTGCATCTTCTGTTTTGGTCCAGCCGGCTGAGCCGAAGCCGGCTGAGCCGCGGCACAAACGGCTTCGGCTGAGCAATTGCCATCTCTAGAACTTTAACATAGCCGTCTACGGGCGATGGATCAAGATCGCAATCTTGCTGCTCCACCCCCCATACCGCTATGTTAAACAATTTTTTTTATTGTTTTTTGTAATGCTGCCAGTCAAATATATCTTGGTTTTATTAACACCGAAATACTTTTATTAAAAAGTAATGTGCAGAAGAGCAGAGAAAGGGCGGGCATTTAATGCCTAATTACTGCACTTTCCCCCCAAAAAACGTTATCAACTCGCCACGCCACTTATAACAAAGGAGTCAATGGGACATTCCCGAATCCGGATTTCCGGACTCCAGGAATTATCTCTCCACAACCACTATTTTTCGCATAAATAATCACAAAATATGAGCTGATTGCATAAGATTTTGTGAAAATCTAACGTTAGGTTTCCGAGAAAACGGTAAAATACGAAGTGACTTGACCCAGCTTTTAAAGCATAAACCTCGCTCGCTTCGCTCGCTTCGCTCGCTCGGTCAACAACAGCCGGTAACAATTGTGTTCGGGTTCTGAGTCATAAACTTCAATTCGACCGGATTGTCTCTTGTATAAACCCTAAACTTGATTGTTTTCTTTGCGGATTCACATCAGACAGTGTTTTGGCTGGAGGCTATAAATGGAACGTTTGCAGACAGTTCTTACTGAAAAATTGAGAATCGAAACCGCTGCATTCCAGTGGTTGTACCCGCTGTTTACTGTATACGGCAACAGATGTGAAGGCTCTCATGTGGTAGCTGGTCATTATGCTCACTATTATAATTAGAACAGCAGTCACGACACTCTCACAAAGTAGTTCATGTTTTTTACTCCTACAGTGTTGGTTCCGGTTCTAAGAATTACAACCAAATAAGCGGCCGCCCCATATCAAAAAGATCTCAGAAACGATAGCCAATCAGCAAAAACGGACAACACCATTCGACTCCCCATAGTCGAAAAGGGGGTCACATGACATTTTTAAAACAAATATTTTGCCGGCACAGGGAAAACCGGCTTATGTGCAAAATCTTCAAGGTCACCTTGAAACTAAACTAATCAAAAACTCAGTTGCTGCACAATAAGTCAATTCGAATATCCATTCAGACCGATTAATTATTAACTCGTATCTTACTCCACATCTAACGGGAAAAGCTCGTCCGCCCATATTACCAAACCCAAACCGCAAATTAGGAAACACAACGGAAAACCTGTGTCTCCATTAGTCAAGACGATGTTACCATCATATTTGATTCGAATCAATGCACTCGGGACTACTGACTCTTCCGAGTACAAAACATATGCCAAATAGAAAGACATGTCTGGCAAATGATTGGCAGATGATATCGTGAATGCGGTTTTACCGAACAAGAACCAGTTGACCAAATGTCCGATATGTATACGGTATAATCTGATCTAATCAAATCGAAAACCATCGTGTAAGAAAAATCCGAAAATGGAACGCCGCCCACTCTTCAAGTCAAACCAAGCGAGGAACAGTGCAGAAAAAAGTTGGAGTACTAAAAATGCATGAAAAAAGTCTCTATTCTACGTATATCGTTTCTCCCAAAAATTGCACAACAGAAAAACCTAAAAACAACTGAAGAAGAAATATCTAAGGAAAGCAACCGAGAATTAAATAGCGAAGAAAGCCCAAACAGCCCAAAAGCGGAACAAGATATCTGACTAAACCTTCGCAACCGCCGGTCAAACCGGTAGACCGTTTATGACCGCTATAACCGCACGAAGGACTAATATTCCGTTCGGTTAATTGTATCCCACCCGAAAGGTTTTCTCACCGTAATTCTTTTAGCGATTCTGCCACCGTGAGTCAAAGGTCATCCGGCACTTCTTCCGGAACGCAGACGGTAACGAGTATCATCCGTATATTCTCGCCGTTTGACACGAAAGACCACTGTCATCCAGATTGTCCCGCTGGCACGCGATATACAGAAGGAGACAGCCAGTTTTATGGCATTCGGGAAAGGGGTAACGATCAAAACGGTCACAAACGGTCTCCGGCAAGAGTATCCGTATCAAATTGGTAGTTTGGAAACACCCGGCAAGTGTCCGGCCGAAACCGCAATTAGCAATTGGAGGTCGGCATAAGTAAGTGTCCGAGCGAAACTGATGTTATGGGGGCGCCAAGCAAGTCTTATCTCTGGAGACTCGGAATAACGAAGAAAATCCAACTGAAAGTACCACAACAGAACCGGATATCTAACCGAACGTTCGCAACAGCCGGTGAAAGCAAAAACTCGATCATGTCCGGTACTGTAAAACCGTCAGCATGGGGAACCCATTCGTGCGTAAAATTTGCCCCGCGCGAAGAATTTTCGTAGTTTATATCTGTGACGGGGCTACGAAGATTTGACAGCTTCATCCGGGCATTTTATTCCTGACCTCCAAAGGTAACCAGTTTCATCGTATACGAATGAGAGCATATGAAAGGTCTTATCGAGATAAGTTTGCCTTTGCGCGGTAAACAGAATGAGTCAGCAAGAACATTATGGCACAAGCGTCCAGACGAAATCGTTATCAACTCGGAACCGGTAAAGTTGTCCGTGTAATCTTGATGGCTCTCGGCAAAACTTTCTAGATGAGCTCCGACAAAAGCAACCGAATGGCCTTTAAATTGGTGTCACTGGCTGATCCTCCGGGAAAAAAGATTTATGCCGAAGCCGACTGAAGAAACAATAACGAATAACATCACACAAACAAAATGGGGCGGTTGATCGAGCCCCTTCAAAGCAAAATAGTGCCGAATATCTGTAGTGTGCTTTCGAATCGGTTTCGATTAAAGGTTTCGAAAAACCGCGAGGCACCAGCAAAGATGTTTCTTGGAGGCGCCGGCTAAAGTGCCCGGGTAAAACTGATTCTTTGGGGGCACCCACCAAGTGTCCGGCCGAAACCGCAGATACCAACTGGGCACCGGCAAAAGTGTCCGGGTAAAACTGATTGTTTGGAGGCACCCGGCAAGTGTCTCCATGACCGTTAGATCGGTGTCACCGGTGGGTTCTCTAGACCTTGAATGGGCAGAAGTGACGCCGGACCGAATTTTCGCCCTTTGGGAGGCTTTGTCGGTTTACGGGACAAAGTGTCCGCCGAATGAGTACTTGAATTCTTATTTTGAAAACAAAGACAAAAAAAATTACAAATCCAAACATTTCCAAAATCCAGTCAGTCATTTCCTTACAAAATGGTCTTTCAACTCTAGTGCAATAAAACAGAATAAAAAAATAATCGTACTAACGGTTTTGTTTGTCTAATTCGTCTCTAACTAGCATAGATCTGGGTAGTGAATTTATGTTGTCGAATGGATTCTCAATACTTCTATGGATCTCAAGAAACCCTGAGCGGGCAGCCGAAGGTGTTTCTTGTAACAAAAATATTACGGACTGAGCATACTTTTTCGAACAGGTGATTTTGGGAAATGGAGCAGCACTAACTGTACCGAACGGAAAGGTTTCGTTTGCGAAACGCTGGCAACACAAGTCCCAGTGGAAACGTTCATTAGTGGTAACAGAAACCTGTTTTGACGCTATATACAAAAACTAGGGAGCAGACGACAGTGTCTTAAATTACTACTGACGTATCGTGTCTTCTTGCTCCTTAGCGCCCGTCGAGTGCGAAGCACCTTTCGTTAAATACAATGATGGCTGCTATATGATGGTCAATAAGGCAAAGAACCGGGACGACGCACAGCGTCACTGCCAGAATCATTCGTCCGTAATCGTCTACCCTACTAGTTTTGGCGAAAACCTGTGGATTGGAAGTGGGGCACAGTCTATGCTCCAAAAAGGACGGCTTACAGCGTTTCTTGCGTTGTAGAGCAAATAAAGAATGACACGTGGCTAGGAATCCGACGGGAAAGCGCAACGGGACAGGCATCTGAATGTTTACAGCGATGGAAGTCCAGTAAGGGCGAAACACGACAGAACTATAATTATGAATTATCGGATGATTTCCTTCACGTCTACGAATTTGATGGGGTTTCTTAGCGACTAGTAGTTCTTTTAACTCGGTGACTATTTAGCCGGTGAACTACTTTCCAGATGCTCCAGGGTGCATATAATGGTTTTTACTGGCCCAGTGCGCCGGACCCGAAGAAATCATGTATCGCCATGACTGTTAGCAAATACACAGGAGCTGAATGGTACTGTGCCGCCTGTACGGAAAAACGGGAATTTATGTGCTACTATCCCGGCAGTAAGTATTGCAAGTTTTCGATTGAAAATCTCTACTAAAAGGCAAAAACGCTCCCTTATGTAACATGCGTTCCAGTGAACCTTATAAGAATCAATATATATTATGATTTTAATGAGTTTAATTGTAAGCTGCAACAAGAATTCTCGTGCCAGAATGCTAGATGTGCTGGCCAGCATCTAGGGGTAAGCAGTAACGCTGCTGTTTCTGATCCGTTTGCTCCTAGTTCCAATCGTCAGCCCTTCCTTGACCCTTTCTGACCCCGTATGCGGTGACGGCTGGGTGCGCAGTGGACAAGATTGCTATTACACCAGCAACGACCAAACTCCCAATTGGTATCTTGCCAAACAAATATGCCAGTATCTTGGATCCAGTTCCGACTTGCTGTATATTACCACAAAAGAAGAGCTGAGACATCTCACAAACTGTGCGTTAAGTTTTTGACCGGCTCACGGCTGCAACGTCATGCATGATTGCTGGAGAATCCCCCAAGTACCTTTTTTATATAGATTTTCTTCCAACGCACGTTTGGGGCACCTGGCTGGCGCTGTACACAGAGGAAGCCAATGGCTGGCACTGGTCTGTCGGATTACGACAGTCGCTGCATGGGTGCCCAACAAGACTGGTCTTCCGCCGAACAAGACTGCAGGATCAACGGCGGACATCTGTTAACTATCCGTAATGATGAAGAATTCGAGTCCATCAACCGTGTTGTGACGGAAGCATGGACTGGTTTAAATGCCATTGCCGATCCCGGTATTTGGGGTGCACGGGTCTTCAAATGGAGTAGTGGCGAAAACGTCCTGTACACTCCTTGGGACGCCAGTGTAGCATCAAATGTGGCTGGAAATGATTGTGTTGCACTGACACAGACGGTATTGAACATTTATTTAAAAAGGTTCAGCGATGGCTATAAGTTTTGTTCTGAAGATTTCGTTCAGCAATAGCTTTCACCAAACAAAGTCAGTCCGATTCGGTCGTGCGTTACTACGGTGTAATAGGCATATGTTTTATCAAATTGTTCCTGATGAGCGTCATTGAGCGAAAAATATGTGTTTAGGGTATTGCGGCATATTCGCGCCAAGCAAGGAAACCATACGTGCGCGAACGGCCGTTGGCATCTGTTTCGGTAGTAAATACCGCATTCCCCACCAGAACAACCACGAAATCATCACAACTAGGCAGACAACGGCGGGACGAACAACCGCTTCCGCTACTGCAGATTGGTGGATGAACTATGTATACAAGCCCAACCTTCTCTACGTTCAGTCCGTACACATTTCCTACAACAACAGTTCGGCCAACAGTGGACACTCTTGCGCATCTACTAACTCCATTCAGCGTAACGTGTCGCCGAGGAAACGTGAACCTATCGGAACCAGATGTGGCTTTGGTGGACTCATTGACACAGTTTTTGATGGGGACAATACCCTAAACTGCAGACTGATCCTCAACGACTTGCACTCGTGGATTCTGGTGAAATCTGGGCAAATGCGTCAGAAGCGCGGATCGGAATACGAACCGGTGAAGGTTGAATGCTCGCGCGGTAATCTGACCATTTCCCGCGTTGACCCCGGGATATCCGAATCAACCGATTTGGTTTTTCGCACGGGTGCATCCAAGAACTGCATTGAGATTTACAGGGAGTTTTTGAGCTATGTCGCTGTACTTTATAAATCACTGGGAAATGCTTGATATATTACATGCTGTTTTCTCGGAACCATTTGTGCGATGTTGACTTCGAGCGGCTCCACTTGTTCATTAATGCATATTGGATGCACATCTGATTCGTCGCATGCTCATACTGCGTAAGAGCATTCAGTGCGTCTTGATCATTTTCAAATGTGTCACGCTCTTTAAACATGTTAGTCAAAAGCCAAAGCAATGAATAGAAGAACGAAAACTGACTTCGCAAAAACTTGAGATAGCATTTTCCTTACGGCAACGGTTAAGACATAATAACGGCACCACGGGGCCAGCACTAATTACATAGAGTGGATCGTGCACACTTAAGCGAATCGGCCAGATAGAAACCATAAAAACTGTTCGCACTGTCTTGTCGGCAGTTCCTTTTTCGAGTTCCTTCCGCAAGCCTTAGCAACAAATCGATAGGTTCACTGGAAACCGCTTATATTCCGTCAAGTATACTGAAACTGCTGGTACAACATTCTGTCGCATCGTCAACCGCCCTCGGGAGGCAGCCGACTGTCGTTACTTCTAAAAGTAACTACACGTAGCGTGGCTGCTAGTGCGGAGTGGCAACCGCCCGCAACTAGCTAGGTAGGACTGGTATACAACGCACTCGCACGATAACACGTTACAGGCAGAAACCTTGGTCATGTTGTTAAGACAGCGCTTCCTACTCGACGATCCAAGGAGGGCCCAGAATGTCAAAAAGAAGTGAAAAAACTAAACTGGAATACGGTACGTGTAATGTCAAATATTAATATTACGGTAATCAAATCGACATAAACGAACAGAATAAATTACGCTGTTTTTGGAAAAAAAGTCGAACATTGGCGTACAGTCATCCGGCCGCTTGTATCGAGAAACCGGTTCAGGCAGTTCAAGGTCGTCGACACAGCATTGTTAATTTGCAGTACATTGTTAGTGGCTGTTGTTAGCAACTTCTTCACACACGATTTACACGTTGCATAACATCATTATAAAATACAGCTGCAGCCATATTTTATAATTATGTTGTGCGACAGTATGATTCAAAGCGCAGCACCATCCAAAACAGTCATGCAGAGGTCTGAGAGATGAGATTGGGAGGATTGCCAAACTTCCCAGCGGTACCAAGCTGACCGCTAGCAAACAGATCTTTTAAAGCGGCCTTGGAATTAATCATGTCCTGGAGGGCGCAGTCCAAATGCGATCGACATCTGAAGATCTGAGCGGCAAAAAAAGTCACCCTGACTGAGTTTGTAAAGCATCTTACGGACTGCTTGCTCCGATCCATATCTGGCGTGAAGGATGAGATCCTTCGTTGTGCTATTCCCTACTTCTTCGTTATTCCGCCTCTGAACCTTTCTTTTGTCACGAAATGCCTGGCTACGGTCATTTTCGACCAGTTCCTTATAATACTGTGCCACGCCCACGTGCTGGGTATTTGGGGACGTATACTTTCCCTGCAGCGCTTTTGCGTTTTCTGAATCCGAAACTCCGGCCCGGCACCGCTTGCGAAAGTCAGACCAGAATCAAGAACGGGATCATCTTGTACGTGGCCACGCAGGATGGATTCCACCTTTATCTCGCAGTTTGACCTTGTACTTACTTACAGTACTTTGTTCCTATGGTGACTTCCGGATTGCAATGGGGGTTCCATTCCATTTTACGGCACATTCCATTCCGTCGGTATTCCACCGAGATCCACTGGTACGATGCTACCAATTCCAATGTCCCACTTGACCATTCGTGCAGTCAACATGCGGACGCATTACCATTCCTGCCAATCATTCATGGCATTACTTTTCATGACTGGAAGCAGTCATCTACCATTCCCTGGACATTCATTTCCATTGTTCGTCCTGTTCCAGCAGTCCTGATTTCCTGCCTACGCGGTCCATTTTTGCCTGATCTTCGCGATCATTGCCTGTTGTTCGTTGCTGAATTCTTCGCGGAACCAACAACTCACGATCTAGTGGACCCTGCCATGATTCATTTTGTTAGCCACGCCCATTGATCCTTCGAATGGATGCATGCTGCATGGTGCTTTTCCAGGATTTTCTCGCTGGTAAGTGGTAACTATACTACGAAACTTACAGTACTTTCTTAATTTTGCTTGCTTTCTTACTATTCACATTATGGCTTTCTTGGTCATTCTTGTACTTTCATATTTCGTATTCTGAAATTTGATGGTTCTTTCCGAAATTTCTTTAACCTCTTTAACCGGGGCTCGTCTATGCTCTACAAACATGAATTATTATTGATGTTCAATCGTAATCTAATTGACAGAATTAATGGATTTGTTGCACTTCTCTTTGCGAAAACGTTGACCATCAGGGTACAGTCACCCGGCCTCTGGCATCAAACCACCTGCTGATAGAGTTCAAGGTTATCGCATGTGTCAGTCTGATTTGCAACTTTGTTGTCGGTTCCTGTTCTCAGTCACCAGCTTGATTTATGTAAGTACTAGTTAGTTAGTAGTTACATGTTACAGAACATGAAATATGGCGTGCTAAAGCACAACCTATCATTTCATTCAAAAGAACCCAGCAGACACCTTCGAGCTGTTCATTGCAGACACTAGAGTTTGCATCGACAAGAAATTTACCTGGTATGAAAAGCGAGAAAATTTTTTTTATGTGCAATAACAGAGGCAACTATTCAGTTTTTCCATTATAGCCGCTGGCCCGCTGTTATTCCCTCCAAAACGGACCATGGCCGCACTAGTCGTCGCGTAAGTGACGATATGACCAACAGAAATAGTGTGATTTCAGATTACAGTAGTGTTCATGCCTTCAAAGCTTACTGGACTTGACACGCAGCGTGTTTGTATGAATGGTAACCATCAGAATCGATCATCGTTGGTATTTTTAGTTTCTTGGCACTGTGCTTGGTTGGCTTGACCTGCGCGAACTCTTCTCTAACAATAAGCCCACCACTGATCAAACGACCGACAGATGGTGGTTACAGCGGTATCAATGATGCCGATGCTGAAATTCGAGCAGTAGTGAATGCGGTAAATATATAATAATATGTTTAAGCTCTGACCAATATGCCCTGGATTTTTCAAACTCTGTTAAATCAGTACATAGCAATAATTTTGCTGATTCTCATGTAATTGTTTTTATTTTGCGCTGCTTCAGGTGGCCGACGAGATCCGAACTAGAGCCAACTTTCCTAGCGACACAAAGCTGATCCTTGGAGGATACATCTCGCAAATCGTTTCTGGAACCAATTATGTGGTGGAGATTCAGCCCGGAGATTATGGAAGTTCCTCTTTGCTCCATGTCATGATCTATGCACCTTTGAGTGGCAAGGTGGAACTGAAAAAGGTGGAAGATGTCGGTTACGGACGACCAATCAAGAGTTTCTAAACCATCTTACGGACAGCTTGTTCCGATGTCGTACGACATCGACTCTGCGGCTAGAAAGCAGTTCACGAAGTCCACTACAATAGAATAATATGCCCGTCGATATCGGTGAGTTGTCCCAGCTCACTGTAAAGGGACAATAATGATGCGCAGAACTGTAATTTTACTTGCACGTGTCATGCAGCAAAAAAATTTTTATCCTGCCCCGTTTGGTTATTGTGCGATAATGACTGTATATGACCATCAACAATAAATACCATCACATACAGAGATTAATGCGAAAAATATACTGAATGTAGTTGAGCAATCAAAAGTTAATACTTCGCGGAAATCGCGGACTTCCCAGAGCTACAAAGTGCGATGATGACCGAAAACTTAACGTTCGCCAGCTAGCAAACAGTAGTGATGCGAAGAAACTAAGCCTTCCGAAATTCGATAAATCGGATCTATCCAATAGCACAACAGTTTCGTTGCTACTCACTATTACCAGAAAGCGAATACACAAAAAGCGGGTTTTTTCGTTTATTGTTTGCTGCAGTCTTGTCTTGCGGACATAACAAGATATTATTATGATAATTATGTGGAGGACAGCTGGAATATATTAAGCAGCGGATTTATAATACCCTATTGGTTATGGTTGAGAACCGCTCAAGGATAACTAGTAACCACATCGTTTACTTATTCACATTGATGTAAGAGTGATAAAGCGTTTAAGCTAAAGTTTCGAAGATTCTGCTCGCCAGCAGCCATAAATTGAGATAATCGACCGAAGCGGAGCGGAGGTCCTCTATACTCAACTCAAATGGGTTTCGATGTCTGTCCGTCCTTGTGTCTGTCGGTCGGTCGGTCACTATTTT
>JAQGAU010004024.1:0-12223 GCA_034698045.1 Paramacrobiotus richtersi
TAAATAAAAATTAAACTAGGGAGGCACCAACACTCAACCAGTAGACATTATGGTGCCCAAAGGGCACCACAATGTCTGTAGATCTTCTCACGCATCGTTCGTCCTTTGTATTAGTCTTGTCGTATCTAACTCAAAATCTTCTCATATTATCAAAATCTTAACAATTATATCGAATTAAAAAATCCTGGGACCACTTAGATTTCCCTGGGTCGCAAACGTTGTCACTTGATAATGTTTTGAAAATAAACAGCAGCAACTGTCTGACCTGATTGAGGACAGAAGACGCTCCGTACAGTATGTCTGACCAAAGCAGAACGAAGCAATGCAAACCATGCAAGCCTTGAACCAGGCTTCTAACATTTTTCTGAAATTTTGGAACGAATACGTTTTGAAACGTTTTACATTTGTGTTACAACTTGAAAGTACCGCGGTCAGTCTAATTTTCTACAATTTCGTTATGTACAGTATGTCCAATATATAGTATCTGCTTGTACAAGTACAATTGTAACCCCGATACCGCTACAACATTCATGCATGCCAGTTGCCATCAAGGTTCGCGATTAAGTCCTGATGTAATCTCTCCATATTGATGAAGCCCAGGACAGTGACCACGGAATATATACTTGCGAGACGTATAATCGCCGCGGATCATATAGTGCCAGCACCATTCTTCGCGTTAACCGAAGTGAGCCCATCCATGTCAAATGGTACGGTCAGGGACTCATTTTTGCCATGTTCCCTGTTAGAGCTGCCGTGGTTCGACTGCTTACAAGATGGTAGACGATGGGACCAGAAACTGTACTCTGGACAGAATAAAATTCATTTGAGCGATGGGACTGCTGGTCACGATAGATGACCATTTTGACCTGCTTTGGGTTCTTTGAGTTCTTGAGCGGTTTCTGTGCCAGGTATATGTCAATAATTACCAAAAACTTTGATTGAATAAAATCGCTGTACAGATATGCTAGTATATAAATCGTAAACACTGTAAGGAGTGCTGCTGATCACTCGGTGTACATGACCGAATTCCAAGTGTAACTCTGGACAAGGTATTCGTATTTCTTGGGTCGAGCGGCCACCGGGCAGTTGCTTGTCTGGGTTTCCTGATGATTGCGCTTCTGTTGCGCAATAGTAAAACTGACCAGTCATACGTCAGTAGACCACCGGGGCGAGAGAAGCTCGCCCCGGTGTTATGCATATTTGCTACGTACAAGCGTACGTTTCCTTCTCTACCCGCGTTGATCCGACCTGACCATTAACAATTCGGTCAGGCGAGCCACACTAACACTTCTGCTAATGCTAATCTCCAGTACGTTCAGAGGGTTAAGTTTCAAGTTCCAGGGCATCTTCGACAGAGAAACAGCAAAAACCTGACTGAATATGTGCGCCTATAGTAAGACAGCTAATATCTCTGGAGCAGACTAACCGCCGGGTCATCACCAAGACAGCAATGCATAATATTTACCATGGCGTCCATTAGCTCGAGTCATCAGCAAGGACTTCTTTCTGGGATAAAAATTGCATTCATAAGGGTAACCTGTGGTCAGGTGCCAAAAGCAGTGTTGCGATAGAACACATCAAGACGTCAAAAATGAGATTCTTATGCGAATTGCACGTGTTGCGTAGGGTTTACAACTACGCGGAACGGCAGAGACATGCATTTAACCAAAGATAACCTTGAAAGTGCGCGCGGCTGTAAAACTGGACGTAATTGTGTTACCTGTGTTCTGCTTTTATAATCGCATCGGTGATTCGGTACGTACTTTGAAGTACTTGGTGAAGCTCTGCGCCTTCTGACTGCGGCCATTGTCGGTTCGGCCGGTATGCACATGGGACACATCATACCTTGGCAGAAAACATTTGGCAAACGTCAGCTGATTAAAAGTGGGCAGTCGTTATGTTTTTTGTGCGTACACATATAGTACAAACTACGAACCTCCCGAAATTCGCCTAACTGCAATGACTCACTCGCACAAAGCGTTGTGTGATACCTTTAGTAGTTAGTACACACATAGGCGCAATAACATAACATAAGCAATAAACATAAGGAATAACATAAGCATAAGCGCTATTACGTATACGTAATTTAGTGGATCTCGCTGTTGTTTTGACTACTGGAAGGCTACTACTATATCAGTTCTTAACAATATGTATAGCCGGACTTTGTGGGTTTGCGTTGCCTCGGCCAACTTACTCTTTGTTCCGTTGCATCATGCATCGAGCGGCGGTTCAAGTAATATTCCAAGTTTTAGTAGCTACACGGTAGCTATTGTTTTTATTCATCGATGGGCGTAAATAAGCGTAAGGAATGTAGCTATTGTTTGCACTGTACAGGTCCCAGCTCCCACTGTTAGCCTGATGCATTTGCATGTCGTGCAAGTAAAACAAAACGGTCTTTCGCACCACATAACCTAAATTACTAGTAGCAATTCGGTACGCATGTATGTATAATTAAGCTACATTCGTCATTCATGCAAAAGAAGTCGATACAACAACCATACTTGACGGACAAAAAGGAACAATAATTTAATGAATAACATCTGTGAGTTCAAAACCAGAATAGCTACTTGCAAAATCGGTGAAGAGCTGGATGACCTTTAAGGATTGATCACAGGATTGAAATACCGACATTCTTCGATTCAGTTCTCGTGGACTCGTAGAGCGCTCTTCGGTGTACTAAAAAGGCTCGTCAGCGGCCGTGGCATGCATGCATGGCTGGCAGTACTTGGGAGCTGTGCTGGATTAATGGGAACTACAAAAAAATGCTCAGAACCAAAAGCGGACAATTCTTGTGTATATTGATTACATGGTACTCTGGTTGAGCGGACTAAAATAACTGACAAGGCGAAAAGATTGTGGCAGCTGCTGGTGTAGCCGGAAATTCGCTCTGATAGGTTCGTACTGCATTACACAATTTATTCTTAATGATACGTACAACCACCACATGATGTACCACAGGGTGACAGGTAGTTGATCTTGTCCGTTCGGCAGTCAATAGACTAGTAACCGGATGGCGGTTGGTTGCCGGTACATGTCGGGCATACGGGCGGGCACCCGGGCGTCATGGGCGCTGTAAAATGTACATACGCACACGATGTCGCATTTATACCAGCATTACATGGCAGGACAGAATCACGTACGATTGGGTTGTCCGACGGGCACACACGGCGGCACTCGGCCGCATCCTATCGCCGGACACGCCACTGGCGCCGCGGCGCCCTGTGCTCCAACTGCACAAAGAATACGACCAGCTTAATGGTATTTTTGTAATGTTATAATCGATTGAATCTATTTAATAAAAGTGACCAGACTGCGGATATGCCATGCCTTGAAAAGAAGATTAACTTATGTGTCTATCTGATTTTTTTGGTTTGAACTTTAGAAAGATGAAAATCAGCTATGCATATAATAAAGCTTGGAAATATAAGGTTAGCAACAACCTCCTCAAACAGTTCTTCGAACGTAAAAAAATCACTGAGCCTTAGAGTCAGGAACTTACCCTCTGGATACTGGGAAAGGGCGACAAAACTGACCAGCAGAGCGCAAATCAAAGTAGCCTGCATTTTTGTTAGCTGGATAAAGCTTGTTTTACACGACACTGATGCGCGGTGTTATGCTAGTAAAAATGTGGTACATGCACTGTTATGTTTAAATACGGCAAGCACGCAGACCACTGTTTATCAGAAACAGGTGACGACCGTTATGACTTCTGATTTTTGTTGTGCAATTGTGAATTGTATTATGCCAGGAAGTAACAGCGGTCACATAACTATCGTGTACCGGATAATAAAAACGATCAACAGTCAAACAACCTACCTGTTCGATAGCCTTACAAGCGTCGTAACAGAAGCCAGGTCAAAAAACATGCCGTAAGGGACAGGAATCCTGCGAACAAATTTAAAAGGCTGTATAGTAAACTTTATGGAAAAACTGTAGGTATACAGTACAGCAGTACAGTAATAAAGATAAATCTTCGACAGTCGATCTACGAATAACATAACATTTATTGCAGATACATATTGGCCGTGGAATTAAAACAATAATCTCAGATTGAAAGCTCATTTCTGACTCGTAATTGAGGGTTGAACTTTTCAACAAAAGCACCTGCTGTTTTCCGAAAATAAAACGGAAAAAAACGATACACATGGTACTAGTTAGCGCACCGTATTCCCAGTATATTCGATTACGCCGCAGTCACTGTAAAGGTCACACTGTAAGGACTTGTGTATAAAGCTAACATTGCCCTGCGTCTCGACGGAGACAGAACGTTTCGTTACTTTCCGGAAGTGGGCGTGGCTGATTCGTCAGCCTCAGTTGTTTAACCCGCTAGCCCGTGCCAATAACAATTTGAGCAAGTAATGTTTTTAGTTGAACAGGTGTAGAACAGTAGTGACACCGTCAGCAAGCAGGTCGCGGACAGCACGGCGACCAAATAAAGAAACAATCACAACAAGGAAACACGGTTATAGCTTCCCGGGCGGACACATTGGACAGCCTGGGCATCCGTTCGTCGCGGCAGCCGACAGAAGAATTTATTGCGCAACTACGCTGTACGTTTACGGTACAAAGTATTAACCATACATGTCCTCTGGAAACCTGTAAACTGTACCGGCAATACATATTATAACGAGAAGGATTGTTTCCCTGTATTTACTTGTACGAGTGCAATGTCGGTTGAGAAGTTACTTGTACGGAAGTCGTAATGTGGGAGAAATCTCGATGTAACAGATCAGTCGGTGACTCGGTGGAGAGTCGATGTCCGAGTAAAAAGCCTTTCGATCGATCGCCTTCTTCTCTCGTTCGATTTACCTTCGTTCGTAATCTACCGTAACCTTCGATTGTGCATAAGATTTCGAGTCACCCTTCATAAGATCGTGGTAAGCGCCGAGTAGGCAACCCACTAGCAACGCTAACGGGAACACACTCCCGTCACCGTTATAATATACGAGTGTGTTTAGAATGTCAGTATGTCCGCCTAGTTTATCAATTTCATTTAATCTGCGACAATAAACGGGAATTTTTGCTAAGAACGAAGGGAAAACACCAGCGATCCTGCTGACAGTGGCTTAATTACTGCAGCTCTGTTGAACGATACACATTTCATAGCCCGTTCAACAGCACCACACTGACAAGTGAGGACAATTTTACAGCAGCTACAAGCAGGACACAGTTCCTCAGTCTCATGTGTCATCAGTCAACCACAAACCGGCAGTAAAAGCGATATAAATCTAGAGTTATAAGCTTGGCGGGTGGAGGGCTTGCCAGGTATTTCTTATGTATTATAGGTCAAGCATATAATAATTTGAACGAAGTGTGTTATAACGGTGGCATTCTTCACAGGATTTCCCGTTTATCCGTCTTTGAGGAATAACAAGACGCGTTAGCGACCGTTGCAGGAAGCCAGTTGGGATTCGCAACAGGGACGAAGTTCCAGGCTGATGGGACCTGCAGCTGCAAAGAAACGTTCTCGTACAAGACAGTTTCTGGCTAAAGCATTCCATACAGAGGCTGTTAAACGTGCTTAGTAACCGGAATTACAGTAGATAATGTGTTCTTTACCAAGTGTAGTGATACTACTTAGCATGGCACAACAGTTGATCCTGATGAGTCTGCAGTCGACGCAGGTGGGACAAACGGGCGGGCACCCTACCACATGTAAGCCATGCGCAGATGTTAGCAGTATTAATGACCAACATTTGCATCGGATCACAACGTACGGTTGACTTGGTCGATGGGCACACATCTGTCGCATGGGACGGTGGGACACGGTACGGGCTTTCTGGCCGATTATCCTGCAGCACGCGAACACATTTCACAGAAATGAACTGTCAGCAGCTGACACCCACTGCTTTATTTTCTAACGTGGATGAATTCCTAGAAATTGCGCATAGTCTTGACTTACCCTCTGCATACTGGGGAAGGCGAAAAAACTCACCAACAGCGCGCTTATCACGATAATTTGCATTTTCGTCAGTTGGGCAACACTGTTTTTTACTAGATGATATTACTTTATATACGCGAATCAAATGCGGGCATGTCAGTATAAAGGGCGGAGAAAGCGCCCGATTACACAGTCAAGTCATATGCACCTTTGAAACCCGTGTCATGTAATCGTAATAACACACCAAGCCGATAAACCTAAGGCTAGAATTTTGCTCAGAATGAAGGAAAAACACCAGTAATCCAGCTGACGATGGCTTAATTCGTGAAACCCTGTTTACCGATGCACATTCACACCCCTTTACCAGTTCCACATTGAGGATAGTTTTCAGGCAAGCGGAACAAGAATTCTTCAAGGATGTGACGTAGAGTTTATTGTATGGCTGTTGTACAATATATATTACAGTCACATTTAGCCTTTGAGGTGACCGCTTTCAATTTGTAAACAACCAGATCCATAAACGCACAAAAAGTACGAAAACAGGATATACGCTAACCAAAGCTCTGGCGAACAAAAAAAGTAAGACAACATCTATGAGGTCAAAACAATATGTTTATAAATGGTCATCTGGGTGTATGCGCGTTATCCTGTGTCGCCCCGGCTAATCCACATGTCGTACGTAGTCGTAAGTCAGCTGATCAGGCATGCATCGATCTTCTAAAGAATGGTCAACAAAATGAAAATTGAATACCGACATTCTTCGGTAGGTTTCCCGCCATGATTATTCTTCGCGGACTACACAGACGCGTCAACGGCCGTTGCACATGGACGGTGGTATTGGGCAACAGGGCAGCAGTGCGGGACTAATGGGAACTGCAAAGAAAACTCTCCTTATTACACGAGGATAATTCCTACGTATCCTAGATGCAGTAATTTATGTGGGCCGAGTTAAAGTAACCGCGAGGACGAGAAACTTGCTAGCCGGATATGCGATATGGTGAATTCTTTACACAATTAAATAATGGTACATACAACCGGCGCAGCAGTTGATCTTGACGGTGCGGCAGTCGATGGACTGGTAAGGGGAGGGCGATTCGTTGCCGGTGCAGGTCGGGCATACGGGCGGACATCCTGGCGTCATGGGCGCTGTAAGTACGCACACTGCATCACATTACCACCATATATGACAGAGCCGAGTCACTTACGATTAGGCTGTCCGGCAGGCACACATGGCGGCACACGGCCGCATCCTATCGCTGGACACGCCACCGGCGCTGCAGCGCCCAGGACGCCTCCCGCACAGAACATTCAATCAATTTGTTGCTATTATTCTTGTCTCATAAGTGGTTATTTATGATTTTGCTTGCTCTTTTTTATGTTTTCTTTTTAACTATGCTCAAAACGACACGGCTGCAGTTTCTGAGCGAACAAACGGTGATAGTTCACTGTTACTGTTGTTAGTGCGGATATACCGTAATAACAAGAATTACTTAATGTATTGTTTTACATTCCGATTTTTTGTACTTTTTAAATTCGGCATGAAAATATTCAAATAAAAATGGTAAATCCGAGAGAGCTGTTAGCGGTTTATGGATACGGCCTTTAAATGTTGAAAACAAATGTTTCTTCGAACGCTGACAATAACACTAACGGCCGCCTTATAATCTGGGACTTACCCACTGGATACTGGAAAAAGGCGCCAAAAGTGACCAACGTGGCGGTGATCAAAGTAGCAAGCATTTTGTTAGCCGGACAAGGCAGTTTTTAGTCGACGCTGGTACGCTGTATATTTATCAGATACGGAATACCCACTAGTTTATATAATGGCTAGATTGTTGTTTGTCAAAACCAGATAACGGCCGCTGTTGACTTTTGCTGTCTGTTGTGCGGCTGCATTGTGGTACTGTACTTCTTATACCCAGAAGTACACCGGACACGTGACTACCGTGAATAGGTATGGAAACGATAAACAGTCGAACAATTTACCTCGTCGGTTAGCCGTATACAACATTTGGGTGCTGTGTAATCGTAATAACCGGTAAGTCAATAAACATGCAACAATGAACAGGAACCCTACTGCGAATGAAGCCGGGAAAACAGCATACGAACAGGCCGATGGTAGCTCACATTAGACATACCAGTACAGTACATCGATATGATGGAGGAAAATTGTACAGTACAGAAAATGGAATAAATTAATCTTCAGCACCTCTATGACTATGAGTAACGTTACTTTTATTGCATGGTGGTTTTTGCACAGCAGATATGCATACCGGCCATGGCGACATATATTTACGATCGAATCATAATACTGCATTGTACATGTTAACGTTAACAAGAGCACTTGCTGTTTTCCCAGAACACAATGAGGGGAAAAAACACACACATACCACTGTTTAGAGCGCAACGTGTTCCCAGAACCTGAGATTACGCAGTAATAACTGTAAAGATCACACGGGAGGGGCGATGCGTATAAAGGTAGAATTGCTTTGCAACTGACGGAGAGCGTTCCTTAATTTGGCGGCAGGCTCGGCTATTTCGTCAGCATCAGTTCTTCTCGCTCGCCCGGCCGTGTCGGTCAATAAAAAACAAGTAAGTTCCTTAGTTGAAACATGTGTAAAACAGTGGAGACTCCTTCAACATGCAGGTCGCGGGCAGCAAGGTGGCCACAGAGGAGAGATAATCACTGCAAGGGAAACACTGCCATAATATCTGCACAATACAGTGTATCGACACTAGAGTTGCTAGCTGTGCGACCTTTGTGTATTCTTGTGTAGCATAGGATCTGGTCTAAATGTATGTAGTATGTCGTGTGATAGTTCATACCTGGGTGCATGGCTGCCTGGGCCGTTTGACCGGGCAGCATCATCTGCGGAGGGCCGCAAGGCTGTGCAGTGGCAGGACACATGCAGCCGCCCGGTGGAGAACCCATCCCGGGCGGACACATTGGACAGCCTGGGCATCCGTTCATCGCGGCCGCTGTGATAAGAAATCATTTCATAATGCAGGTATATTGCAGATGCGGTGCAGACTATCAACCATATGTACATGTACATTATCGGTGTACATAGAGCTGCTGAATACCAGTACGCAGTGTTTAATGTTTCAAATTCTCGAATTTTATAATATTTCTGTGCGCTGGTCTTCTGTTTAACAGTGACATGAGAGAAGTTGTACATAATGTATTATCGTGATGAAACAGACATCACACGTCATCCCTCACCGAGAATGTAATATATAATCACCAATCTGCAGTTCAGAACTACCAGTAGTGTCTTAACAAAGAAAAAAACCACGTAGGTTCTTCTTTTGTAATGCGTGACTGACACCCAAGACAGCATCAAAGATCTGTATAATACCCACAGTATATCATTGCTTGAACAGCTGTACACAAACTTCTCTTACGGTTAGGTTCGCCAGGATTAAGACAGCGCACGCAGGCCACTTGCGGACACATCCCAGCTCCTTGCAATTGGGCTCGAGTCGTCGACGGCATCCCGATCAAGCTGGCCGCAAACAACACCACAGCCAACACCAGCGGACGAGGGGCATTCTCGACCAAGGACATTCTTCCGGCCTTACGTATAACCCACATGTATACAATTAATTATTTTAGTCCATGCATACCGTGGATATTATAGATTAATTAATATCAATAATAGATTAATTATTATCAATCCGTCAACTGATACTGTCTCATCTATTCGCGTCCAAGTAATCCCAACTATCGGGCTAAATATTTGGACTTACACGGTTATATATAGTGAACTGCAGGTAAAATAACAGTAAGCACATGGATACGTTATGCAACAACATAACCAGAATTTTGAAGGTTGAACTGGTAGGGTTAATTATTGGCTTCGTGTGCTTGACAGTCAACATGAACTAATGCGCGTTAAATTTTTAATGCTCTGCTATATACTGTGAATAACGGCAGGTTCCCTAATAGAATATGCACACGTACATTTTGCGGTTACAGTTATACGAGAAACTTGTGAGAAGCGCTTCGGGCGACGACCTTCACATGTACCCAGAATTTACATCTAGCGTTTCACTTTCATCGCCGGCAGTGAAAACACACCGGCAGCGCTTAATAAAAACCTTTATTCCCATTCATTTGTACAATGTTTTTATATGATTAACGCCCATTCATTGATCATCGAACTATCAAAAACACCGGCCGATCACTACAGCATCATGTGGACTGCTGTGTGACTCATGCGGCGGCGTGGCTGGGATGCTCGAGCTCGTTAATCTCCTGGTTGAAGTACTGGTTGATGGTCGCGTAGTTGGCAGCGTACCAGGCGATATTGGCCTCCACCTGGGGCAGCAGACGACGGAACGTGGACACTTCCTGCGGGGAGGTGGCGCTCACGAGGTTGAACAGATTCCTCAGCTGCAAAGGTCACAATGTGAGTCTTTCATCAGTCTCACCGGGTGCGTCATGGCGGCTGACGCTCAAGTGACATGACATGACACCACCTAAACTACGCCTTCAGACGTACCTGGAAGTAGCGCGCCGGGGTCCGGAAGTTGCTGGCAACGTTGGTTAAAATGCCGGTTTTACTGCAATTTATTGTGTTTAAGATGGAAATTAAGGGAAAGTTCTTCTTCAAATCGGCCGTTACCTTCCGCGCAATTGAGGCCAGTTGTTCTGCACAAACTCCCAGGCGACCGACTCTCCGATGGGGGAGGACTCGGTGACGTAGGTGAAGGTGGCGCTGACATCGGCCCAGGCAATGGGTTCCGTTCCGTCCAAATTTAGGGTCAAGTCTAATAGTCTGCAAAAGGCACACACAGATGCAAACTGTTGACTCTATCCATAGGCAGCACAGCTTACAATTAGACCTACAGTCTACCAACTGGTAAAGTAGTACCAAAATATGCGCATGTATATATCAGATACAACTTACGTATACGACTTGTGTACGCCAGGTACAAAGGACATCTTATCGTTTGGATAGAGTTACATAATTATAAGTATGTTAAACACACTACTAGTGACACGCACCTGATCAGAAGATCGGCTTGCAGCGAACAGGCCAGGGCTCTGAGCAGTGCCAGACGGGTGACGGTGGGCAGCTGCCGGTTCAGATACTGCTTCAGCATGTCCTCCCATGCGTCGGAGTTGCTCTGGCGGATACCGTAGCACAGCATAGGACCTTTGGTATTCACGATGCTTTCCCCAGTGCTATAACCATTTCCCTATTCACCAGGGATATCTTCTATTCATAAAAGTTGTGTCGACGTACCTGAGATGAGAAAAGTTGCCGGAGTTCTGTCGCCAGGTTTCAAAACGGTTGTACGCGTCATCCAAGCACTGCTTCAACTCAAACTTGCAGGCGTTCTCTAGGATCAGGCGGCGGCGCATTACGAGGTTGTAGTCTTCATCCACCTCGTCGACCCAGTTGTCCGCCCAGTCGTCGGCGTTGTACAGCTGATTAGCCTGACCCGGGGGAAGAACGAGACGCTGCACGTAGGTCTTCATGTTCTGGTACTGGCTGGTCAGACGGAGCATGCGGCTGATAAAGTTGAGACCGGCAAAAGCCGAGGCCAGTGGTCCGTACTGTGTCTCGTTGGCCACCCAGCGGGTGGAGTGCAGAGCCACGCCGTAGTCGACGCCGAACTGTCCGGATCTGCGATAGATGTACGTATGTATAGACTTGCATTCATGCATCATTATGTCGAATGCCCACTGCCGAAAGTCATAGTCGACGCCCCTTACCTGGCTAGATTAAACGCATCGTCAATGATCTGGCCACGGTTGGTCTCGTCGATATCCTGTAAGGTGTAGCGGATTGTAGGGTTAGTAATAACAAAGTCGCTGTGTCTACGCGTACGACTAAAAGTAGCACTTCAAAGAAGCACTTACGTCGTGTTTAGTTTCCAGCTTCTCGAAGAGTCTGTGCCATGTATCCCAATCATAATTAACACGATAGAAACCATATTGCTGGACGTTAGCCAGTATCCAATCAGCCGCACCAGGTGCGGTCGTCGGCAGATCCACCGTATTGTTTCCCTTGCAAGCATCGGCGAGGCTACCTATTCAGCTAGCAGCCATCAGTACTAGTGACCTTTCACAGTCCGGACACCACACTAACCTTGGCGTTCGGTGATCCAACAAATCTGCTTCTTCCCGTCTGCCGTGGACTTTCCCGGTCGTTGAATGGTGAGGGGAATATTCCAAATGTGATCCTGATCCGGCGGGATCTCCATGGTGGTGTTGGGGAGGTTGGTGATGACGCTGTTGATCAGGGTGTCGCTCTCGTTGAAGATGTGCCGGCGGAAGAGAAAGCGCTTCTGTTTGTAGGTGATAGCACCCGTCTGCTTGTCGACGGTCAG
>JAQGAU010004025.1:0-12223 GCA_034698045.1 Paramacrobiotus richtersi
ACATCGTGCGGATTGAGCGAGCCATTCTGTTCTCCAGCGGAGACATGTTCCTCGAAGCGCTTTGCAGCCATCGCAAAGAACTTCCGAGCTTGATCGCGCTTACTCAGAAGTTTCGGGTCAGTATCGTCCATGTTGGGCGGGAGGAATGCCTGGGAACTGTGTGTACCGCGGAGAGTGAGGATATCGGAAAATGGTTCCCGGTGGTGCGGTACTGGCATTTGGGGCTGCTCGTTGTAAGACCTGCCGCTGATTGTACTCGGATCTTTATTGGTCACTTTGTTCTGTCCAGATATGAGCGTGTTTGCCTCGAAGTTACCCTGGCCTTTTTCGGTAGCTTCCGTAGTGCCCGTTGTAGACAACGGTTTTGCACCTTTTGATACCAGTATCTTTTCCGGTGGCAGTGGCAAATTTGTCTGTGTGCTTAGTTTCACAGTATTTTCTGGTTGGTTTTGGCCTGAAAAACACAGTTTACAGTGTTTGGCCTGAGAAACCGCAGCTTATCCACTACAAAAGTAATCTACGCAAACCGATACCTGGTTGCGGTGAACCCATGGCTTTTACAGCTTTCGGTTTGATGGCCCGTAGCGGCTGCTGCGCTGCTTGGACTTGACGGAGAAAGCTTCCGCGCATTATCAGTTTTTCCGTCCGGAATATGTCCCGTCCGCACTTCCCGTAAAGATTAGTTTCTTTACCATAAACCAATTCCACATCAGGATCGACGGCAGCTAAATCGCTTGTTAATTTCCTTCCGCCTTTGTACGCCTTCAGGAATCTTGATATGGCTTTGTAGACGCCGTAATCGCCAAAGGTCCGCGCATAATCTTTAACCGACAGTCCACAAACCGTTTTGGCCTTCAAGTTGGCACCGTGTAGTACGCAGCAGATAACGGATTCCACATCATTGCTTTCGATGGCCTTCATTAGCGGGCTGGCTCCAGATAAGGTGTGTGCGTTAACCGGCGCGCCGTTCTTCAGCAGTTCGTTGACGATCTCAGAATGTCCGTTCCGGCAGGCGTAGTGCAGAGCTGACCAGCCAAAATTGTCCACCGTGCTAGGATTCGCTCTAGAACAAAATGTGCGGTAGCTTCGGTTTCTCAGTGAATCAGTCGATGCAGTGTCTAACCCATAAGCCAAGAGAAGCTGCACAATGTCCCAGTTCCCAGCATTAGCAGCAAACCTATGAACGAAAAGAACTATTGCAGCAGAATGATAATAACTAGAAAACGACGTTTTCAGATTTTGATCTGACCGTTAGTGGACCCACATCAGGGGCGTTTTGTAGCAAGCATCACAAAGATTGACGTTGAGCCCGTTCCGACATGCCCGGACGACACTGTCGTAATCACCAGCGTGACAAAGACTGCTGAAGTGTGCAGCATCCAGGCTGACACCTTCCAAAATCCAGATTTTATCATCAGCAAACGGTGTCGCCGGTAGTGCATCACTCTTGGCGTATGCTAAGTGGTCGCTCGTAGCTGTATGGACGTTAACGTAAGGATTGTCGGAAAAGTGTTTTGGCTGGGTTTCGCCTTCACCACAACAGATTGTAATCTTTACTTCTTTCGGCAGCTTCAGCTTGGGCTTTTTCACTTTCTTTTTTTTCTTCGTTCCCTTGCCACCTTTTTTCATACCGCGAGGATCTTCTTTCTCGTATGTGGCACGCGTAAATGGCTTGGGTACGTACTTGTCTCCCAACAGATCTTTCACGCTCATTTTACCGGTTTTCTGCGCGTCGACTGCGTCGAACAGTTTTTCGGCACTTTCCGGCGTCACTGATGCATGGAGTATTTCAAACGCAATTACTGCATCTTCTCTAGAGATAGTGCCCTCCGGTGTCATGTTAGCCACTAGGGAAGTTTGCAGCTTGTCTTTATTGCTCTGAATCCATTCGTAAGCATACAGCAGGGCCGACTTATCTTTCATGCCGCTGTACTGTTTCTCGGCTTTCTTCATTTCTTTTGCTGCAGCTTTTAAGCCGTACTTCTTACACAGCGTTTTCGGTGTTAGTCCAAGACTGTTTTTAGCGTTTGTATTCGAACCTGGGGAGAAAACTGAATTATATCAGGCACCGGCGGGCACCGCAGCGAAATTAACGGGAAGTTTTGCTTCTTACCGTGCTGGCATAAATAGCGCACGGATAATAACTGTTGTGCTGACACAGCAAGATGCAAGGGCGTATTTCCATTGTACGCCGGCTCGTCCAACTGAGTTCCGTACCCAGCCAGCAGCTGCAGGACGGACACGTGTCCATGGTATGCAGATTCGTGCACGGCGCTGACCTATCAGAATTGAAACTGGAATCTTTTAATGAGAACAAACTGCGACTGCCTTCGACTAAATGACGCTAGATATACGTTGTACCCCGCGAACATCGACACTGCCAGGGACTGCGTTTTCTTCCAGGAGTAACGCAACGACGTTAGCAGCTCCCCGTCTGGCTGCCTCGATAAGAGCGGTTCTTCCAGTTCCTGCAGCCGGTTCGTTCACATCGGCCCCATGCGCAACCAGGAGACTAACAATGTCCGTAGCTTTGTTGCCCTTCTCACACGCCTTGACTAGAAGTGGTTTCCCCGTATGGTTGTGCTCCAGTCCGATATCCCTTTCCAGTAAAACCTTTGCAATCTGGGTGTGACGTTCAGTCCCTCCGAAACAGTACCACAAGGCATTTTGACCGAATTTATCGACGGCATTCACATCGGCGCTGTGACTTATCAAGAATGTGACCGATTCTATGAAGCCGTGATGCGCTGCCACCATGAGTGGTGTGATTCCCTAATGCATCGAATGGTCAAAGGTATAACTCCGCGTTTCAGTTCACAGAAAGGCAAAACAACATACCCCATGGTTTCTCGCGTCGACTTCAGCTCCTTCTCTAATAAAGAACTGCAGCAGATCGATATCACTCTTGAAGGCTGCCAAATGCAGAACAGTATCCCCGTTTTCCTCGTCATGCGCGCGAAATATGCCTTCGTAGCCTTGCGCTTTAAACTTTTTTATGTTTTTTATATCGCTTTGCTTAATGTAATCGAATAAAGTACGTAGAAGTTTGTTTTTCGCATGCTGCATGGTGAACGTATGGTGGAGCGCTCTGCCTTGAAAGCAGCACTCATCTTGTTGTCATGATGTCTTCATACTCCCGTATAATGCACCAGTAGCAGCAAATATAATTTTTACAGACAGGTATGTACAGTGCATTCAATATACTTCTGCATGTTAAGCCGACTTCAAGAAATATGCTTCTCACAGAGCATCAAACAAAGGTAAAAATCAATAGAATTCGGTTTTTACATAAATCAGAAAATATATTATTCTGTTAGCTAGTGACAGATTTGCTTCTCGAAACACTCGCTACAGGAACTGGTGTCGTAGTTGATCGCCTCTCTTTCGGCGGCTGATAATCCTCTCGCAACCTTTGAAAAATTGTGACCGCTGCAAGATTGTCAGCCTCAAGAGAAACTTCTGCACTAATCTTTAAAAGGTTCGCCTTAGTGGCCACCAAGAGATTTCCCAGCAGTAGCAAATCGTCAAACAACTGGGTAATGGCATCCTGCTTCAGATGGAGTGCACACTCCCGGTACTCTTTCAACTCGCACATAACCACCATTGCTTCTTGCGTTGAGTACTTAAACACCTCAAGATGGTCCAAAATCTCTCGGTGAAAACGCAGACCAAGTTCTCTCCGGAGATTATCACGGTTGAGGCCGTCGGTATGATCGGTAATCAGATGGGACAGCTTAGTTATGAACGAGACGACCCGCTTCGATGTGGATGTAACGGACGGATTTGGTTGGCTGTACTCACTCTTCTTCTGCTGCGACAGCATAACCTGTACCCAGTGCATTGATGCGTTCAGGCTGTGTTCGAGGCCTGCATTGATCTTCGACTCCAGTTTTTCCCGTGCGGCATCCAGTGTGTCATGGAGCTTTCCAGTGTGACCTTTGGATCGTTTTAAGCCATGCACCGTCACTGGAATATCCTGGTTTACAAGTTCACAGATTTTTATTGCTAACGGCACCAGTTTAACAAATCCAAGTTTCGGCTCCGATTTCGGCTCGGATGGAGGAAGCATTCTTAGTCCAACGTCCAGACCGTAATCCACATGCACAAACAGGATATGACGGATAGCAGTCTGCCCCATCTCCAGGAGGCAGTTCGCCAGTTCGTTCCGGGTGAGCAGTGTGTGTGCGCGGCTGCAAGATTTCTGCAGCTCGTGTAGTACATTTAACGCCAATGAATTGCTCAGTATTTTTGTTTCGTAGGGCAGGTCTGGCTTGTTCATCAGGTAGTCACCCATGATCGTTGGGATTGCTTTTGCTGGAGCAGCACTACCGATAGGAATATTCAGAATCCCATCTTTTCCTTCGCTTCGCATCTGTATCGGCCCCAGCTTTATTGACCCGAAATCGATTGCCAATACATCGTAGTACTGCTGTACAATAAGGTTGCAACGGGCACGAAAGTATCGGCTTTCCGTTTTCCCATAGTTGTCCAAATGGTTGCTCAACAGGATCTTCAGAATATTATGCATACGAAGGCTGCAGTACTTGGACAATGGACCTTGCAGATGCATGATACGCCTGTAGTATTCGGCCGTTCGAGTCAGATAAAGCTCTCGACCTTCCAGCGTGTTGGCGCAAGCAGTCAGTGACGAATGAATAGCATCTTCCAGTTCGGCGCATGCCAGATATGTTATAAACTTCTCCATAATAGTCTCCGGAGAAGGAAATACCTCAAATATTAGTTTATATGTGTTGTCACAAACGTGCACAACCTTGTTAAACGGGTCGTCAGGATTGTTTGTGCTGTTTTTAATGATGCACTGAATGAACCGGTTAATCACTTGCGAATAACCTGCGTGGAAATTGTGCAGTACGTTGGCAGTTTGTTCCATCAAGTTCTTATCCATGGGATCTTCTTCTAGAGCCCGAAAGAAGAGCGCAACCAGATCGTTTTCTATATCCTCGTATAAGGCGTTTATCTTCGCGCACGCTCTTTTGTACGGGTTATTTTTCGCTAGCTCCAGGGTACCCGAGACTGATTTCAGTAACAGCAGGATCTCGGCAGCTTCTTCGTACTCCTCCATGGTATTACGGCTCTCAATCAGTTCAGGGTACGTCAAGTCCGCAACGCCTTCCGCATTCAGCTCCACGAAATGCGATAAGAGTTTATGTACTCTCTTCAGCTTCTCGTTGGGCTCGACCATGTTGACGAGAATCCCACCGAGATTGCTGAGCTTCTCGTTCAAATTCGACAGCTCTACCTCCAGGGCAGTGATTTCCCCAAGTCTCCGTTTGACCATATCGCCCCGCCTTTCCAGCTGCTCCACCGCGTTGTCTTCCGCATTGGTTAGTGTGGATTCAGCATTTCTGTGCTGGGCACTGGCTTTGGCGTTAAGGTACACGCATGCCTCGAATAGATCATCAAGTCTGTGCAGGGTGTGGTCCAAGTCATCTCCATACTCGCTGATATTGTTTAATTGAAAAGTGTAACCGGTACTGACTAGATCACTTGATGTGTTGCCGCTTACGCTTGGCTGTGGCTGGAGGCTATTACCAATGGATGCATTTTGTTTAATAAAACTTTCTAGAAATTCGTCTACGTCAAAATGGGGATCGCAGAGATCTTGCCGCAATCGCTCCGGGTCGACGGGCGGTGTCCTGGTGCGGCCCACCAGAGCTGGCATACTATTTGGCTGTATTATACCGGTTGCTGGGTAGTGTTCTTGCACACGTTCGATGTACAGTACAGTACAGTGAGCGAGCATATTTTTTTTTAAAGACTGAGAAAAATCACTGCTACAAATGGCAAACCTCAGCTTTCGATTCGATAGCAGAAAGAAAACTTTAGCCCCATCAAAACTTTAATGAAAGGGCTTTTGAGTGAAAGGGCGAAGGACGAAATGAATGGGCGGAGGCTTTTACACAAAACGGTGCACAGGATGGAAACGAATTTTGGGTGTTCCTGTTCAGCTGCGCATTAGGTGTATTTATAGTTTTCAGTTTCCACATGCAAGTGAAAGAGGTAGGCAGGTTTCGGAGCTGAATTTTTTAAAGGAAATCGAAACCTTGATGTCCGACAAGCAAAGCGTACTGTTTTGGGTCAGATTCCCGACTCAAAAATTTACACATAGCTTCTGAGTTTTAAGCCGCCGCCAAAAAGAAGCTGTAAGTGGTGCAAATATTTGTACGCAGCTGTCTATAGCGGTGAACCTTAAAATTCTGTTTTGAGATGGCCAGTACATCCTACCATTCTGAAACAAATGCTGAAAAATCTGAGGGCTCCCAACCAGCTCAATCCGGAAAACCAGATTTGTACCTGCCTTTAAACGTTATTCCCCAAATCAAACAGCATCTCTGGAAGGTCTCCCAGCTGGTCGTCCTGCAAGATCGCGCTCAAATTCTCCGTACCGTGATTTCGCCCTTAACTCGTGAGATCCTCCGCAATGTCGAAGAAACTCTGCAGTTTCGAAAGTACTACGAAGAGCAGCTGTGCCAGATCTACAATTATGGTCTAGCTTTTCTGAATGATATTGTAATGGAACGGTTGAAAATTGCATGTTGGTACGTATTTGCGTTACAACTAAAGTGTCGCCGTTTAAGGAAGTCCGATAGTTTTGTTCCGCACAACATCTTAATCGAACTCAGCTTGCATCGTAAAACACATAATAGTAGGTTTGCCAAGAAGGTTCTCAAGAGACTTGAAGCTCGTCCGGGGAAAATGGATGAACCTGTGCGCATCCTACCCTTGCATGACGATTACAAAACGGATCAGAAACTGCGAGATTATGTAGAAACATCCATTGGGGAGAACCAAACCATTGGCTATTTGACGGCGGTGATTGAAATTGTAATCGGCGAGAAAAACAATTACCCGGAATCGAAGCGGGTACAAGACGATCCCGTGCATATTACGCTAACGGAGGAGGATGAATCGTATCTTGGCAGGGCTAAAGCTACCTTGGAGCGCAATGGAGAATCGTTGGGACGGATATGTGTTAAATATATAAGAACGAGTGCGCATGGCGTGTCGTGATTGTCAAACTGTACAGCTGACACCGAACGTTTGCAGATTTTTAAATTCCCAACAGAGCCAGGTTCTGGTTCTAAGTTCTAACAACATCGATGTGACATTAGAAAATCTGGTTTTACCGAAACCGTGGAACATACATGCACCGTTTATTTAGAGTTCTGTGAATAAGATCTCAAAGTTATGCTTAGAGTTACAAAATAGTTCCGGCTAAATCAATTATTCGACGACATCGGCGGTCGTCCGGATTATGACGAAAACATTACATAACACACTGACAATAAATTAATCCTTTAAATATGCCACTTCAAATTTTCGATTGGGACAAATTTAAGTTGGCAGTAAATGTAGCACGAATTTTCTAGTCTATGTCTCCAGAAGGAAGCAGACAGATGCTGATGCCAACGAGCGCACTTCGCTCATACTTTTCGCAAAGGCCCATAGATATCGTTGCAGCGCAAACTTTTCGCCGAAATGCTCCGTCCCCACTCCCCAGCATGACCAACCTATTCCGCCTCCTCATCGGTTTCCTCATCAGACTGTCCGAATTCGATCGCGGGCGCGATAGCCTCCGCCGGGCCACGCTTATTAGAACTCAGATCGACATAGTTGTTTGGAATTTTCCCAGGCTTCCCTCCGGCTAAATATTCAGCCTTTTCCTGTAAAGCATGGTTGTGTTTGTGTATTCGATTTTCATCTCTTGTACTGTAGTGTGCCTTACTCTGATGTATCTCTCCTTATCCTTCTCGGCCGCTTTCTGAAAGACTGCCTTTTTATCGGCCGCAATCAATGCCCAGCGTCGGCCTAATTCTTTTGCCAAATCTCCAACGGTCGCGTTTGGCATATCACCTTTCACATGCGGTCGCTCTTGGCTGCAGAAGTGAAAGAATGCCGACCTACCAGAAACCTTTTTATAACCTCAGGCACGCGGGAATTGTGATTGCTGAAACGTTAGCGAAAAGTATGTTCGTACAAGTTACGCTTAGGTGCATTCGGATCTTTTGGAGCGCGTTTGCGCTTTCCGGTCCCAGCCGCTACGCTAACCATGGTACTGGAGTCAGCCGTTGGCAGGCGCTTGGATTTTGTCTCCAACTGACGCTGCTGATTGTAATGCAGTGCCATGCTGTGATACGGTTGTTGCGCTTGCTCGGACATATTCTGCAAACGAAATTTCCGTACCGTGTACGTTTCGAAATTCACCATTTACAGTAAACTGAAGCGTCGCGTAAATGGATTTGGACATTTTTTGTAATGCGTTGCATTTTTACCTTCCATTCGTCAGCAATTTGTCGAGCATAGTCTTGATGGCTCATATGCTCAGGCTTGTCTTTAAAGCCTTCTAGTCGTCGTTGCATGAAAAAGTCTTCACCACTCATCTTCTGGTTGGATTTGCTCGCAAGCGATTCTTCCTTGGCCCGTTGCGCTCGGATCATTCTCACAGCCGGCAGCAATACAACCAGGATATACACTTGTAACTACAATGCTACCGTATCTAAACGATACTAACAAATTTATATTGTGGGGGTTTGGTATTCAGTAATCTACAAGCTCAAACGTGTACCCAAAGACTATGCCAATATGAAACAATTATATTATTGACCGAGTATGATTGCACAGAGACGGCCGAAATGTAGCCAGCCCTTGCGTTTTTCCAAGATATGCAAATCGTTGCTAAGTAACTGCCGAATTTGCCTATCAGATCGGGGGCGTGATGGCGCAGGTAAACGAGGGAGGTGGCCTCACAATCTGCAAGCGTCGTGCTAACACAACGACATTTCGTTCATCGATTTTCAGTCGCACGGAAATTTTAGGGGAAGCCACGGCCTAGCTGCCAGTGCGGATTTCGTATCGACAGGCACAGCACTTAACAGAATTACGCAAATCAGGATTCTTAAAAATCACAGATCCGTCAGCTATCTTGCAGAACTCTTTTCTGACCCCATGCCTTTGATAAGCATATGATTTTGCGATAAGTATTAACTACTGATTTAAGAATCTGGTTTAGTATGCATTGTATCAGGCTATGGGACTTTTTCGTTTAATTTGTGTCACAACGATTTTGGTTCGTTCGAACTGTTGTAGGAATTTTTCTCTCCTTCCACCTTTTGTCAAGCGTAACCGTTTTTGCCCAAAACTCGTAAGCTACAATACTGCTATAATAAACGAAAGCTGACTTGATTGTTTTTGCAAAGGCACTGCAGCGTTTTCTCAGCTGTGAAGTGCCAGTAACCAACTTAGGCAACTAGATTATTCAATCATGTTCATATCGCTGGATGCAAAAGAGGGACAGTGCTGCTGTGACTTCGATTTCTCACGAGAACCGAAGAGTCTCAAGCAAACGAGCCATTACATTTAAAACAGTTTATTGGTTATTTGATCAAACAGATTCATGCGTCGTATGCGCCGATTAATCTCTCCCGCCCTCATGAAATACTCGGCCATCATATTTTGCCGAGCCCCAATGGATCCTTCATCTGGTTGATCGGTTTTCGGCTTGCCTGCTAAGATATCCATTAAGGTCAAGAATTCATCAAAGTCCAGTAAACCTGAGTTGTCAACATCAATTTCCTGGAATAACAATTGCCGTTTTTCACGGTTGGAATTATCCCCGATGTTGTCCAGCAACTGAGATCTGCAAGCCAATAAGGTTATAAATATCGGTAGAAGACTAAGAGCCACAAAACCACGATAATCTCTAATTAAACTCACAATTCGTCAAAATCTAGCAGTCCATCCTGGTTCAGATCCAGTAACTTAAACTCAATTTGGTAATCTTTGATATCTTCTCGAGTAAGTTTGGGGTACTTCTTCATGATCTCCTCGTAATCCACAGCTGCAAACAGTTGGAATTACACCCGGTCTGAGTGACCCAGAACATTCTCTACTCCAGTTCGTCAGTACCGATGTATTTTCGTACACAGATGTTGATCCGATCTCGTTCCTCGTGATGCTCGCTAAGATGGGCCTCGTGCACACCTGTCAAGTGCCGATTTATGAATTAACCAGTGTAGCGTAACACGCAAAACAGTGTGTACCATACTTTACGTTTGATTTATCAGTTTATGCACAAATTACCATCGTAGATACTTTCCCCTTGCTCCTCGTCTTCGGCAGCGTCCTCGGTGTTTCGCAGTTCACCTGTTTGAGCATCATAAAGCTCGAATTACAGATTTTACAACTATTTTATGCTGACTTGGCTGATGTCGTTTGGTCGGCTTAGCTGGCTGAAATAAATCAACCGTACCTAGTGTGCTAAATTTTTCTCTCAGGACATACGAAACTGGTTGACGGGAAATGGGAAAACTCAGTCCAAGATCCATTCTGTAGCAGATGATATTATCGTAGATCCAGATTCTGTATCTACGGTTTATGTAATTATGTTCGTTGCTAGTCGACCCCTCCGAGCTGCATGTTTCGGTGTGAAAGAGCTATTTGCCAGATTTTTTGTTGTAAAACCGGTTCGGTGCATGTATTTAAAATGGTTCGCTCTAACTTTTCTTTCTGGGTGATCATTATAATTTTCAGCTGTATCTGTATAGCACACAAACCGTAGGGATTCGTATTTGATTCATCACATCCAGGTGTACACTTTTACATTTTTACCAGGTGTACACTTTTACTTGTACATTTTTACTTTTTATGATCGCTATTCAGGCTGTCTCAGGCTGACTTTTAACTTTATGTTCGCGAACTTTCGGAAATTTACTATGAAAGATCTTGAATATCGGAATGTTTTTTTCAGCAAAGCTTGGAAACATTGTACATGTGTTTTACCAGCTCTCTGTTGGCACCTATGTTAGAACACGCTTGTATAACACACATATAACACGCATATGACACGCATATAACAAGCTTTTATTTATGGTAACAAAAATTAATTAATGCCAAGTCTGTAAAGCGTACACATCAGCAAAGTCAGAAAGTGGTTATACTTCGAGTAACCACGATGCAATTTATTTCGTAGCAAGTTGTATTGCTCTCAATGAAACAACGGCATTTACACGTACATGGTTGAAATCACGGTCAGGATTCCAAAAAGCTAATCATTTCTGGGCAGGCTTCTGGTGCCGGACAACATCACTAAACTGACTCCACTTTTTGGGATTAAACGGCAGCACCGTCAGTTCTTCGCCGTCAAAACTCATCGTAGCATTCCGCGCGGGCTTTATTCCATAGCAGGTCGCCCCAGAGAGCCCTTCCGTTACGTACTCGACAACTCTCGCACCCTTTTTCCCATCGTGACCTGGACATTTGGCCACCATATCCGGGGAAGTCACTGGCAGAGCCAGCAGTGCCTCTACGACATGTCCATACCAACACCATTCGGCACCGGCTAACCACGCCGTGGACAGCTGCTGCTGGGTAGCCAACTGAGCGTAGAACAGATTGCAGATTTGCACCGCTTGTTTCTTGTTGTACGCTCCGGTGTTGTTGCCCATTTTTGCTTTGTTGTTGACGAGAAATGTTTCGGTGGGGCTTGGATGGAAATGTCGGCCGTCAGAGATGGCTAAAGGCGCATCGTTTTCGGGTACGATGACCGCGTTTTTCTCCATCCCGCTTTGGCGCTGGGCCACCTCCTTCTCTTCGCGCTTTGCCAGATGGTGTGTTGGATAGCTTTTTGCGGCTGTTTGACGCTCGATTTCAACAGATCGCCTTAAGCGGGCATGCGGGAACATGTACGATTCCGACAGAATAACGAGAGTTGGTAGTACGTAAAGGAAACTACGGTAGAACGATCCCATGATGACAAGTACGTATATGTTTTTATGACTGAAAGTTTGTACTTTGGTACTCCGCAGATCGTAATCTGCAAAACGATGTATGCAGGCTGTGCAGTTTACTGATTTAGTACTATGGAAACACATCCTTATAGGGCCGTATTCGTTAATCGTCTGGAACCAACACTGCACGTTTATGAAGACTACGAACTTCCGAATAAGCCCCTTCAGAAAACCAAAACAAAAAATTGTATGCTATCTTTTGCGCTTACGCATGGTTCAGTATAAGCCGATTTTTAAAGGCAGATTAATTCCATGGTCAAATTTATGCAGATAACGTTAAGGACCCCCGCGCGGCTCTCGTACAATCCTTGTTTTACTGGTTTTCGCGGGCCTTCTGCGTCATGGCTATTCCAGCATTCGACTCGGTCTGCTCTGCATTCCGGAGTTGATCGTAGCGCAAGTAGTCTTCAAGTGTT
>JAQGAU010004026.1:0-12222 GCA_034698045.1 Paramacrobiotus richtersi
GCCGCAGAAGCCTTTAACGATCATCTGGTACGACAGCATCACCATTAAAGGTTAGAAGCTGACATTATGTACCCGAGTAACAATCTCAATCGCTCTTTTACCCTGCAGGAAACTTGAAATGGCAGAATTCGCTGAACGAAGAAAACATGTAAGTCCCGGCCTTTTACTGAGCGTTATCCATACCGCAGTGTAACTACAGCACCGTAATCTTGTTGCATGATTGCGTATTGTCAACTATGCGTAAAATTAATGTTTCGTTTATCTAGGAAGTTTTTTCATGTTGTTGACGGCATCTTCCTCAATTACAACTGGTCATTGGGAGATTTGGCCAAGGCCAAAACAACGGCGAGTCCGTATCGTAAATACGACGTTTTTGTCGGGGTCGATGTATTTGGACGTGGCTGTTACGGTGGCGGAGGCTGGAATACCAACTTAGCCCTGGAAGTGATAAAGGACCACGACATGTCCGTGGCCCTGTTCGCACCGGGCTGGGTGTTGGAATGTAATGAAAAAGCCAGCTTTATCGAGAATCAAAACAGATTCTGGGATAACATATCGCCTTGCCTACCACAGCACAAGATCTACAGCCTGCCGTTACACACGACCTTTTGTGCCGGATACGGTCACAACCGTTATTCTTGTGGTGAAAAAGATGCTCCTTTGGAGGGAATGTGGGTGAACTTAACCGATCAGAGTCTGCAGCCATGCTGGAATAGCGGAGATGGACTGAGGAACAGAGACCGACATATTGTTAGACTGTGTCATGAGGACGGCTGGCATGGAGGCAGCTCACTGGAAATCGTGTTCCTGCCAAACTGTTCCCAAGCGTGCCTGCTGTTTCAGTGTATGGCGCCAGTAAAAGGTGCTCTTATGGTTGAAATAACCGCTAAGCTACCGTTTGATGGAACCAGTGGGTTCGAATTGTTGTTGGCACTCAAGAAGCGTGCGGTGAACCGTCAAGTGCATCTCGTACTGACTATCGAGGAGAAACCAGTCTCCTCTGACATTAATCCCTATCAGATTTACCCGCTTCGAATGAAGAGAACCGCTTCGTCAGGCGGTGATTGGCTTACGTTTTCCTATAGAGTTGATGGAATTCTTTGCATGAACACACTTCTGGAAAGTGTCAAATTCCGCGCTACAAGCACTAGCGAGCATTCCGTGCGGGCTCTTCTCGGAGAACTAACGGTAATCAGTGTGACTAATAACCCTGCCCATGATTTTGACTAATAGTTGTTAATTTTCCAGATTCACGTGGATGCTTAATCAACTCAGTCAGATGCTACCGTTGTATCCGGTGGAGATCCGAAATCAACCATCAGCCACTTTTACTTTGTCCTCACCGGAACTATACGATCCTGATTCCTAACGACTATGTATCGGCGATACAACAGATTTATCGAATATTCCACTGATATGTTATCGCTGCTGCAGTTTTTCGTAATAATGTTATAGACCTTATATTACGAGGATCTTCGAAAAGAATGGAATACCTTGTGCCAATGTTCTGAGGTTGTTACGATATACAAAATCTGCTGCTGTCGGGTCGTACCACAATCGGCAGCGTGATAACATGTTCCTAAACACATGTCACCTGATTGACCTGAATGTTAAAAACAGTTCCCTTTCCAACAGGTAAAGAGTCGAACCCGAAATCTACTTCAGTAAACTCCATTATCTGCGAACCCTTCTTCCAGTGCGTCCTCCGGCTTTGTCCGTCGAATTTTCCAACTGGGGCAAATCTGATACCGAAATGACAGCCCTATCACCCAAACCATTACCCAGGGAAACCGTCACCAGAATATTCGCATGTTTATTCGGACAGGAAAATTTTACCAATCAAATGCCAAATTATTCATAAAAAAATGAAGAAGTAAAAAGTGTAACCACCGAAAAAACTCCCATTTGAGCCACAGAAGCAGCTAAGTTATTTCACGCAGGATACTGTCACATTCCTAAAAGGAAAAACTTTGTACCGGAAAGAACTAAACTAGACACCTGTACACTCATCCAGCCTATCAGATTCAACGCTTGGAGATATTTGATTTACTACGCAGCGTTTGCTCGAGTAACTCATCGTAATCAATTTCGTCCACTTCGGCCAGACGGTCCTGCGCCGCGAACGAGCTGTACATTTGGTCCGGCTGGTCAAGGTCACGATACCGAGCACGGAAAGCATAACCCGAAAACGGAAGTTTAACTGGCGATTCCTTACCCACACTGACTGCGGCGTTCTGATACTCCATGCCAATCTGTGCCGAATCACTATTGGAACGTCCGTAGGTGTTGGCCTTCTTGGTCTGGCCTGGATTTCCGCTGTCAACAGCATCGCGTGTACCAAAAGTGTCGATGTTCGGCGGCTCTGGATTTACCATCATGTTGCGATTGCCGGGATGGTTTGGAAAGGGGAATCTGCAAGACATTCAAGCTCAACAGTCAAGAACAAACATGCCAATTGTGTGCGCAGCAGCTATCTAAAGTATGATCCTTACTAGTAGTATTGGGTGTAATAAGTAAATCTCAAACGCACAGGTGAAAAGATTACCAAGTTTCAGTATTACTGTTTCCCTATTATCGGTATTTCAAATGCAAATTTAAAATTCCAGGTGCTTTCGTTGGACAATACCAACCTTGCCGTCCGCGTCAAGCCAGCTCCATTCACTTTTGGTCCTAATACTCCGAATATCGGACGCGAATGAGCAGCATTACCACGAGCACCTGGCTGATTTGGTCGAAATGCAGCATTGGGTGGTGGGCTGCTAAACTGATTCGTAACCATTCCATTGGAAATGAAGTTAGGCCCATTAAACACTGGTCCCGCATTCGGCGGCATACCGGGGAACGACCCCGTATTACGTTGCACATTGGCCATTCGTGGAGCCTGCCCGTTCAACTGGTCAGCACCAACCGGAAACAAAGACTGACAACGGTGATTTCGGTTGCGAAATGAGGGTGACGGACGTTCCTCTGCCGCACTACCCAATGCGGTATCACTTTTCCGTTTAGGTCGTGGATTCTCAGCAACATTAACTGGTGGGGATGGAGGTTTAGCCTTCGATGCCGGTTCCGCATCAAAGTAGCTGACACTCTGCCGCAACACATCGTCTCTGCTGATTGCATACTTGTCCTCGATACTCTGCTCTTTCACATGCTCCTTCTGCCGCTCAGAGTTCTTTCCCACATAAGCTTTCAAGTAGGAGGTTGAACTCACTGTCGTCGGTTTCGGTGGCTTAGAACTGCGAATATTCACACTGTTTCGATTCTTCCCTGTTTCCGCATTGTCCCGTGCGCTAGTCCGGCGGAAGTCCCCGGGGCGGTTCCTCAACGTACCGCGCCGATCTTCCAGGGAAATCGAACGCATCGTCGCCGTACGATTGTTTTCTTCAGAATTAGACTGACCGATAGAGTGCATTACAGGATCACCAATGGATCGACGCATGGGAGCCTCAGTATTCCCCGAGCGAGCATTCACATCAACTGCACCTGCATTCTGCACAGCATCATTCCCAGCTTTTGACGGATCGGAAGCGGAAGTACGCGGATGTTCTTGTTTCTGTTTATTATCCCTGTCTTTTCTCGGAGTGACTTTTCGCAGAGGCTTGTCCTTTTGTAACACGAGATTTTCCAGAAACTTTAGGTAATTCTCAGTTCCTTCCTGGGTGAAGTAGGCAGCGGCGCTCTCGAGAGTAACCGAATTATTCGGCATGAGAGGGTCTTTGTTGCCACCCCGTGCAGACTGATCGGGCAACGGCAATGTAATGACCAAGCGCTCTGGAATCTCTTTTCCGCTCGAATCCACGGATTTGGGCTCCCGTACGATAACCGGTTTGGTCAGATCCGAGTCTCTGCTGCTGGGTTCGCGCTTCGATGGAGAGGACGAACGAGAACGTGGCTTTGGTACAGTGGATGATTGCTTTTCCGTGAACTGGATTCGTGCTCGCTTTTGCACAACTTGTTTGCCGAAAGCGCCTGCAACGTAGAAATGAGAGAATGTTACTGAAGGTAGCGGTGCGTTCTCGCACAAATCACTGAAACAAATACCTGCTGATCACAACAAAGGTCAGCTGCATATACGGCACTTTTCTTGAGAAAAAATACTAGCTAAGCCTTGCTACAAATCTATATGATATCAGAAAATTACGATATTAAGAACAATATTCCTCAATAAATCTGGACAGATAATGTACGGATTGAAATACCTAGAGACTAGATAGAACAATACTTTCAATCTGCACGCTAGGGAAAGCGTTTTCCGAAACGAAAAACCCCTCTGTACTGTAAGTACCAACAGAGAAGCGTGGCATTAGTGCCCTTATCATCCGTGCCACTTTGGAGCAGCGCTGCTGGCCAGAGCCATCAAAACCTAAGATCTACATGGAAACATCCGTATTGCTATTCAACAGAGAACAATGCACATTTTCTCCACTGAAAAACTCAGTCCACTACAACAGCGATCGATCTCGCATTACTGTGTGATTTTGTCTTTGCTACATGCTCAGCCTTCTGCTGTTTGGTACTTTCTTGGAGCACAGCACGACCGGCAACTTAACTATAATCAGCACGGTTCACTGCATTCACCTATCACCGGACAGAATATGCATGCAAATTTTACACGACTGGCAGATTATACACTCAACCACGGGAGGCATTTTTTGCATATCTCCTCTGGAAAAGAATGGAAGAATACTAACAAATCGAATAAACGATCTTTCTCTACATGCAACAAGCTATCACGTGAATAATCCGAAAACTTCAGCAAGCAAAAATAATGAGCAACAAAGTTTGTTAAATCTTTCGAGCTTTTCTTGACAAATTATCGGAATTCTAATTGAAATGCGTCAATACACAGAAATTGACCATAACCGCATTATGATAAGTAATGCGACCAAGTGTAAAAACTTGTTACTGTTATTTTCGCATGCGTAAGAAAATTATCAGAATATGAGGTCAACATATGAAACTCAATTACGAAATTAGCAGATATAGGAAGTCTTCTATGGATTCATCATACAGCAAACTCGACATTCCTAAAAATTCCTTGGATATAAAACTCACCGTGGACGCCTGTTTCCGGTGCTACAGGACTAGTTTTCTGCCGTTCCGAACTGCTGTGCCGGCGGTAATCCCGTGATCGTCTCTTTGGTGCCCCTTCGGCTGATTCCTCATCCAGTTCCTCTTCATCCACCTCAGCAGACTGTCCCATATATTCCACAGGTTGCACTCCCTCCATATTGATATCTTCCGAAACGAGAAATTTATTCACTGTCTTTTTTCTCGGCTCTTGATGGCTGTCGCGCTCTCCCGAGGCAGCTGGCATCACTTTCTCCAGCTAAAGACAGAAATCGACATGAGGAGGACCGAACCTGTTTCATGTTCACGCAGTGTTTACTATTTTTTCGTCCACATCGAACTCTCCCGTGTCCACATCCCAATCGAGCAATTCATCCCGCGGATCTTTCGGGATTAGTCCAGCCATTGTAGCGTAGTCCACCCGAATACCTTTCGCTGGAGTGGTTTTGTATGGTTTATCACGAAGTGCCCTGTTCAGAAACTCTGCAGCTTTCTTGTATATCGAAGTAATGCCTACGTAAATACGCCATTATTTAAAGTCATCCACTACTTACTGCAAGTTTATCGGTCTGCCTTGTTTCGTCAGCGAAGAGGATAAAATTTAAAAAACAACAGTGGCAGCACGTCCGAAAAGCGAAAAAGTGCGACGCCGTCACCACGCGCTGCGCACTTCAACGCATCCGTGCAAATGGCCCTTTGTGTTGCTGACCGTGTGCTGTAAAGTTCGTAACGTAGCTGAAACAAACAGTTGAATTTCTATTGTTGAACAAACAGTTGAATTTGTTTTATTTCTGCATTTTTATTTTTGTTGCTGCTTTTTGACTGTGAATGGCACAATTCGTAATATTCTTTAACAGTTTTTCATGCGGAAAGTGGAACTCAGAATATAGTCGATTGATATTTGAGAAATCTGTTCTTCTCCAGCAGACTTCGGCGGTCGTGTCTGTACCAAGGGGCAGGAAGTGAAATATGAATCCACTATGGCGGCGGGCAGTGTATCACACGGAAGGATTCAACCCTGACGACATAGTTTCGGTATTTCTGCAGATCGAAGGATTTCTCAGCGGAATATTGTGTTTAACGTCTCTATTGGTTAACAGTGTCCAATCGTTCCGGAACACAGGATGAAACGAAAGACTTTGCCATACCACGTTCCCGACTGTAAGGCGGTACGTTATTAAATGTCACAGAGCATTTCAGAGAACCGGAAAACCGCGCTGGTTATATTTGCTCTTTCCAGAGATATGGAAAAGGCCTTCTGCAGTGCCCATTCTCGCAGTTGCACTATTTCCGAAGCAAGGAAGAACTGAATGCCCACGAGCTGTGCTGCGCAACGAAAAGACAATTCACCAACACGATGATTAGTCCAGGTTCGTCCACTATAATTTTCATTCAGTTCGACTGATCTGTGCAGTTTTCTATATTTCATATCCGTTTTATGTCCCGTACTTTTTTGTGCGCGATCAACAGGTGGCCTGTTCGAATAACTCTTTCGATTTGAACTACTTTTTTATCGTTTTCTTGTGGCATTCGAGCGTATTATTCTAATGTTGTTCGACTTGTACGAATTTTCGTTTCAGCCCCAGCCTGTAACAGGGCAGATGACGAGGATACCGTTCCAGCCCTTCTCCGGCAATCGTACGTGTCACCGCTGTCGACTCAGATGAAAAACACCAACATTGCCTCTTCACCGGTTGTCGACATTGCCGAACTTAACAGCATTTCCGATGCGACACGGGCACGTATCCCAGTGTGGAATGACCTGACCAACCGAGTGTTATTGTCGAATTATCGTCCGAATCCTCTTCTTCAAAATAACGGTAGTGTAAGAATTTCTTAGACGGATTTGTGTTTACTGGAGTGTGCACTCCATTTGCATCATTTGAGATGGGGAATGTGGAGTCCATCTGCTGCGCGTTTTCTTAGAAAGTTTACATCTGCAGCATTTATATTGGCGGCGACTTAAGCAGGGGTATTACGTAGGTTGCTTTAAAAAGTTCTGTAAGAACGAAAAGATTTATTTATCTGTCTGAGTTTTGGACGTGCGTCTGCTTCTGGGATGTTTTCGCTGTTCAGTCGACTAGAGTCTCCAGGCTTGAAACACTTACTTACTTGTTTTTGAGCGTGATTGTGAGACCTTATCAGTTTTTTTTTCGGTTCTGCATTAAGACTGATGTTGCAGCATTTTAGAAGTGACTGGTGGGAACTCTCATTCGTACATTCTTACTAATTATGACAGACGTATGCAATTACCGTTTTGTGTAGAACCAGACGTTAAACCTTCCAAAGTTTCACGTCTACAAGCTGTAAAGGAGGAAAATGACCACGATTTGGATGCCAGCGACAAACAGAATGATGTTTATCAGGCCAGGATGGGTTTTTCGGGAATGCGGTTACCTTGTGCTTTTGATTCTGGGTGGGACATGGCGGACGATTCATCGGACGATGAGGCCGATTATTCTCCAGGGGCACGTTTTTCTGAGGATACGTCGCAATATCGACGCGCCACATTTGGGCGACCACGGCTGGAAGATGAACGGGATGCGTGTGCACGGCCCACCCAGTTCATTCCGGATTTGAATGCGTAAGCTTGAGTGCTGGAAACGAGTAACCGGAAATGGTTCATGCTTTTGCATAGGTAAATTAATCTAATTAAGTGCCACACTCATTTGTAGAATTCCAAAGCCATACCGATCTCTGATGAAAAAGAAGCTGGATCGTGATCTGACCATTTATAAAACAGGCGTGTAAGTGACCTTTATCAAGGCTGTTATTTTTCAGAAGTTGAAAATTTCTGCAAATTAAGAAACACACTGTGATTAAGCACCTTTCGCAGGAATCCCCGATACGATAAATCACTCGATCGTCCAAATGTTTTCCGCAAGTGCGGGCCGGATCCCCGTGAGTTCCAGGAGTTGGCAGCTTGGTACGAAGATCTCATCAATAAACCGACGTTGAGAGAACATGATGGCACGGAAGAGAAAACGGCGGCTGCATAGCAGAAATTCACAGCAAGAAAGTTTCGTATTCAAGTTTTGACAGTTCTCTTATTGAGTTCATAAATCATGACTGATCCACAAGTAACTCTGCTGGTGTTTAGACACTTACAGTATTAAGTTTTCGGTGCGGCATCTGGGCCAGTGCATCATTTCGGGCTAAAACTGTGAAGCGCTCTCGTATCCGTTCCAGTCTCAGGTTTACAATACCATAGCCGTTTGGATAAGTAATTCTCTTTGGTTTTATAACGGCCTTACCGAAATACATACTGATTTAATTGGGAAATGTTTTGTGTACTCGTGTGATTCCAATTCGCGCATTAGTGTACTTCCGATTCACCGCATTGAGCCTGGTAAATTAAGTACTTTCGAAACTGGTGTAAACTCCGATCTCTGCCATTAATTGGACAGGAATGATTGATTCGGATCTTTCTACCCATTTTCATGCCGCTCGATGACTGCATAAAAACATCACGTTTGATTTACAAGCGCTGTGACCTTAACTCCATTATTATCCACACCTCGCCTGTGGTTTGGACTTTGTAGATCTCGGTATGGTCAGCAGCAGCGTCTTCCCAGTAGCATCCAAAAGCCAGCCGCCCTGATACGCTAATATGAAAATGATGCAAGTAACAGCCGTTCATACGGGGGTGCGGTTTTCGACGTTAAATTTATATTAGTTATGAAGGTGTTCGTGATCAATCGATTGATTTTTAGGGTTTCTCGAATATTCCTGCAGATATATTTTTAACGAAGAGTTTGATGAGTAATACCAGCACTTTACTGGAAGCGGCACGCTGATTCTTCGAAGGTTTACCAAATCTCGAGGTACAACTTAAGGTTTACACAGCCACAGGTAACGACGACGACAGGACTGGATTCTTGAATCTTGACTATTATCTTGGTTAGAGTTATGACATGTGGTTTTTCGTTAATTTCTAACGTTATTTCTGATAAGTGGAGTATTTTCTCTCTCGTTACCTTGCGAGTGTATCCAGTTTGTTTCTAGATATACAACGGTCAACTTCGAACCAGTCAAAACGTTGTGGAGCGCTCAAGACTAGTACAAGTCAAGACGGTACACAATGGTTTGCATTCCGTGCATTGTTATTCCAGCACTTTTGTGGGTGTATTATCGATTCCTTCGTCCGTTCATGGGACCAGTTCTCGATAAACTGGGACAGTGGCTGGAACCTTTGAGGCACAAGTTCTTGGAGTACACTGGAGGAGTTAAATGTCCTGTTGGCGCAGGCAAGAAACAAGGAGTTGTCAAGACAAAGACTGCTTCTGCTCCTCCTGATGAGGTAAGAATCTGATTATGATATCTGTGTCAGCTGTTTGGTGGACTTATTAGGGTTATCATTTGAGCTTCTTGCGTATTCGAAGACGAACTTAAATCGGGTAAAGCAGCTCTTGGTACTATTTAATCCAGAATTATACTAGGGTTAGATATTTAATAGTCACTAGTGCATAGAATAATGCTCTCTTTCAAAATCGTGGCACTTTTTTGTCCTTTGATTATATCAAGGTCGCTGTGAATTCGAGCAGAGAAAATTATGTTATATTGAATTATATTTTACTTTGTACTGATACATATAATTTTAAGCATGTATGTATGATGTAACCACACCTGACAAATGTCTTCGCTAAGGAAATTTTTAAAAACGATATTCGCAGCTCGCAAGGAAGAATTTTCGTTGTAGATCGACAAATACCTGAGACAATCATTATTGCCATGATATTAATTGTGTGATCGTTACAAACTTACGTATACAGTCATAATGTTTACGCGGCAGTGGTGACATTTTTTGTGTTGTTTTCAAAAGAGATGCAGCGGGCGAAAAGCTAAAGTAAGTGAAGTAAGTTGTTAGTAGGTTGTATCGTTTTAATAAAACGGTTTTATGCTTCTCTAGCTATACAAATTATTAGAAGCTGGAGAACGTGGATATTTTATAGTGTAACATAAGAACGCGTTGTCTCCATATATATATATATGGGATACTGAGTGAGCTAACCAAAATCGTCGTATATCTAAATTCCTGCGGAATACACCTTATTCGCACAAGTGAATTACGGTGTTTAGGAGGATGAAGGTATTGATATTGACACCGAGGAAAAACTGAACAAGGCCATGGAATCAGGAGCATTTGGGGCAAATATTGCTGATTTACGGAAACGCCAGCCTATCCCTTCCGCACCCGTGGAAGTGGGTTGTGGTGACCAATAGCGTCTACAAATCTCGCAAGAACTGTTACTACCAGAAATTTATCACCACTAGGGTTCGCAGAAATTACGTCCATACTTTCCACGTGGAATCATCGCTGTGTCAGCTTACCTCGGGCTCGCTATATTGGCAAAATTGATATTTAAGTAAAACCAAAGGTTGGCGTTAAAGTTATGTTTGTTTTATTTGCTTCGTTTTACATTATTGGAGTTTTATTTTCGGTTTTTCGGTTTGCAGCTATAACTGAATTTAATGAGCGTGCACATTTAGATAAAATTATACGGTGTCGGTCCCAGAAATGTCACGCTGTGTAGTATTGCTGCTTTTGCTAATAACCAACATCTGATGGTGCAGCAATTTTTGCATAAAGCTTAAAACCTTCATTAATGTAGATCTAGTGCCTCTGTGCGCTTGCCAAATAGTAATGTCGCCCTTAAATAACGTGAAAGCTAATCTTTTTTGTCATTATTGCGATTTGTGTACCGTTATCCGTAATTATTTCTACATTTCGCTGGGTAGTTCAAATGAAACAAAAACTGAGACACCAAGTCGACTTGGGTATTGTCAGCGGATAGGAATGTAGAAAGACTTTCCTGTAAACTGGTTTTTCATTATACTTAGATCGTTCATATGGACCTAGACTAAAATCTCCACTACACGACAGAAAGGAACATAAACACGAAGAGTGTTTCCGAAGTAACTTAATGAAAGTTCAGATAACAATGTCAAAAGTGGCGCTGCAAAATGCACAGTAGTGAAAGTTTACGTACACGGTGTTTTCTCCTGCAGCAGAAAATCTCGCAAAATGGTTATGTATGTAGAAGTATTACAGAATAATAATAAAATGTAATAACACAACGTTACTATATACATGTAACATACGAATTTCAGCTACTATCCATGTCACCCACATACGTGTAACAAATGTTCAGATTGTTCTTTTTGACCAGCACTTCGAGGTACCGATTTCCAGATCGTGACCTTTACGAGATGAAAACTGATCTTGCTGTTCTGCACTAAACAGTGGTTATGTGTAATAAAGATAACTGCCTGCCAAATTCAAATCACACTTTTTGAATCTTAATGGGTTACGATGACGGTGCGAATTACTGCCGTACAGTCATATATCATATTCTCTGGGCTTATTTCCCGATTACAAACATAATACAGAAGAAGACAGCATATTATTATGCGCGATGATTATCCGCCCTCCAATTACAAGTTAAACTTGATTCTCACATCCCGGTTCAGTTACAAAATATTACTCGATTCTTATATATTGCCCACCCAGGCTGCGCGCGGTGGATGGTTCATCCACGTAATCGTATGCGCCGCAAGTTACAATTTTGCTTCTGGCTGGAATTATTACCCAAACGAACCGATCGAATTAAATTCAGTTTTCCAGACTGATTGTACTGTTACTGTTCCACGAAATTTTGTAACACACGGGATCTTAGTCTTAGAAATGCTGTTTCATAGCTCACAACATGTATGCGGAATTTGCGTATGTAATCATTTTATCTATGGATCACCTTTGGTTATACAATATTATGGCCAGGCAGGATTTTTTATGCAATAACAAACTTTAACTCGACACTGATTATTTTAGGGTGCTTTTGTATTTTACTAGATTCATCTTTGACTTTTACTGACCAAATATGCTAACAAGAGTTCGTCAAAAGCTCCTCATTCGTTTTCCTACCATATTAACTCAATAAATAGAATACAGTTTTTACGGCAAGGTAGATATTAATACGAACCGGTTTTCGCCATTGCGTTTTTTTACGGTTGCCATATTACGTACGATGACTTTTCATCTAGCTGCATGTACCGCGCCGCGCACTATGTACATCCGAGCGGCGAATCAGACATGTTTGTATTTTTAGAAAATACTACTATTTGACAAAACCGGCGCTTTCTATGAGTAACTGA
>JAQGAU010004027.1:0-12222 GCA_034698045.1 Paramacrobiotus richtersi
GCTAGTGTGGCTAGTCATGTCGGATCTGCGAAGAAAGCCGCACCGGTCACGGCTGTAGCCAGCGGATCGAGCATTCCCCAGAAATCGGTAAGTTCATTTCATGCAATGTACGAACCAGAACGGGTACATCGCAAACTGGCTGCGGATCCGTAAATAAAATTTAAAGCAGGATTTTAATATTATTGTTATTATTAACTTAATATATTTATTCTGTAATAGGATTTATTATACTATTTTTTTATCAGGATATTTATTTTATTATTATAATATTTAACAATTGTGTTAAGCAGCGACCGAAGACACCTCCCGTCGCCCTCGCACCATCCTTATCCCACGCCCTCAAGCACCCGGTGATCCCCACCGGTTCCACATCCAAAAAATCCGTAGTAGAATTGGTCAAGTCCACCGACAGCAACAATCGCGCCATGTCACTAGAGAGTCTGAGCGGTGCCCTGTCGAACACCCGGGTTGTCAAATGCCCAAGCAAACTCTCCACGGTAACCAACAGTGTGGAGATCCCCAAAGGTTCACAATCGGAGAACACCGTCTGGCGGGAGGACGTGGACAAGTTGAACTCCTCGTTGGCCGTGATGCCGTCGCGATATCCCAATCCCCACAGCTCCAAGAGTGCTGTGGCCAAGAACGGGCTGGATGTGGAAGTGGAGAATAAGTGCCGGGATCGACTGCAAGCGGCGTGCGGGGTGCTGTATAAGACCGGTCGACGCAATTTGCTCAGGTATGATACTTCTGCCATAAGACGCTTCATTTGTCAGAAAATAACAGGTTCTCAAGACTGCTATGCAGCTGCTCAATACTACAGAACGATATGCTATTCAGTTGAGTACTCTCGATTCACACCAACAGTCTTCCTTCTTTGCTTGCAGGATGGCTGATTTCTGTCTGACGGAGTTCTTCATGCAAAGCCCGAACTTGACATGTTGTTTACTGACGACAAAAGGACCTATTCTAGTGCATGACACTCTCTTTGGTATGAAGCTGACCAACTGGAACAGCGTCAAGAAAGCCGGTACAAAATGGGCGGGACGGTATACCATCATCGATCTGCGCAAAGAGCAGATTCCGATGATGGGGTTGTGGACTGTCCTCGAGTACATCTATAACGGATCTTTTACGGTACAAGCATCTCTTCCTTTGTATAACGCTGACCAGCAGTATACATTATGAAAAACGTTAAAGGTCACCGCCGCCAATGTATTTGAAAGTCAAAAAGCGGCCGAGTTCTTCGGAGCGCCGTTGATCACTGATGTCTGTCTGCGTCTGCTTAACTGTCTGACCAGCTCCAAGATGGTCTGTCATACGGTGGAATCGCTACGCCAACAACAGAAGCAAAGCCATCCTCTGTGGACACTGGCGCTGGGCAAGCTGATTGTCTGTTTCGACGAATGTCGGAATGATAAAATCATGGTGAAATGGCCACTGGATCTTATTGTTCCCATCCTGGAACAGCCAGAATTGTGCACAAAGGTCACTTTCAATTTTGTTCATAGCCCTACTATTTTCAATAAGTTGTTCTTTGCTTTGGAATAGAAACTGTTATAATAATGCGTTCTGAAACCATTTTGTACAGGATGAAGTCAACGTCTATAATTTCGCCGTACGTTGGGTGGAAGCCGATTTTCCCCGCCGGAAAACGATGGTCCCACAAATTATGAACACTGTTCGCTTCGTTTCCATGCCGGCCGATACGTTGCTGTTTATCAGCTCGCATGCTAAGATTCTCGATGGTCATCCCGAGTTACGACAGGAGATTGCCGATCTGCACTTGTAAGAGCCTTTCAACGTTTAGGCCATGACATTGCCTTGTAGTTTATACTGTGGTGCTCTTTAGAAAGGTGCGCATGGAGAGCAGCGGATTCGAGATTCCACCAGAGATGGACTGGAGTATTCCGCGACGCACGCGTCGTGTACCTACGGCCGCCAAGGGTTACGCCCACAGCGGACGGGATATCAACGTGCTGATGCTGTACTTTTGTCCCAGAGGTGAGGCATTGATTTTTCTGTTGTGACGCAACGGCGTTTTAGCTGAAAGTTTTGCTTACAACGCTTTACCTCGTGCTTACAAAGTAACAAATCTTCACCAGCTAGAATTATGGCTCGAAGCTAAATATTCTATTCTATTGTTTCTCTAGTTAAGTAACAAAGCTGGAACGGAATTATTGATTAAATTATTGAGCCCCACAGACTACTGTATCAAACTTTATTGAAAGGTCGACTTTATAACTCTCAGCACCGAGTCTGTTTTTTAGCGCCGCGTAACTCAACGGAGATGTCCACGGCCGCCGACGACCTCCTCCCCATCCTAAAGCGCTACCTGAAGATTGCCATGAAATTCGTCTTTATCGACGAAGAAGGTCACATCAGCCGGCACTGGCTTTACGCCGGCCCGCCCAAACCCGAACTCCGCGAGGTCATCCGTTTGCGACAAAAAGATCTCAAGAAACAACAAGTGTGGAATCAGTCGGCGTCGGATCTGAACAGTGCCAGCGCGTCGGGAACGGAGACCGATGCGGATGGGAATGATGACAATGCGGACAGCCTGTCCACCAAGACCAAACGCTCCACGGACTGCTCCAGCCGACGGGATCCGCGCTGCTTGGAAGCCATTCCCGGGACGGCGTTTGAGAATATCCTAAAGTACCTGACGGTGACGGAGCCGGAGCTGCCGGTGGGCGGGAAGAAGGAGGGCGTGTTTGATGCGACGTATACCGGGAAACGGCTGGTGGATGGGTTGCTGATAGAGCAGAATGCCACCGAGGCAACGCTGGAGATTGTCAAGTAAGACGGCCAAGAAATGCAACTGAATAAAAACAATCTTTCGATTATCAGTAAAACGTACGAAATTAAAATTTAATTTAATATATATTCGGGTAGTTGGCCAACGTACTGCAGTACAGATGCGGTAGGCATCTGATAGTCATTGCATCCAGTAACAATTTTTATTAAGCTTAAACTAAGAGTACCAAATTTTCCATGAATACTAAGTTCATGTATAAACGTTAAATCGATATGGAATATGAAATATGTGTGGTAGAAACTGTTCAAAATGGTAACATCAAACATGTTGCGATTAGGCGGGAAACGACACGAACCGGCGAAAGGGAAAAGAAATCAGGGCCGCCCGTTTTCAAGAAGGAGACTACGGTCACCATTACGTCGACCATCGAGGAGGTAACCAAAGGGTCAAAGACCGAGAAGACCGAGGTGACCAAAGCGCAAGTGAAGGCCGAGAAAAAAGAACAGCCAGCTGAAGCGCCGATCCAACCGGTACCCACCATGGTGGATGACGCCTTCGCCGCCCTGCAAGATCCCTCGGCTTCCTCCTCGTTCTTCACCGACTGGGTCGTACCCGACAAGGAGAAAGAGCCCGAGAAGGAACGACCCACGGAGAAACCCGACACGCCCAGCCCGAAAAAGTGGTACTTTGATCTGGCAGAGAAGATGAAGCTGTTTGGACGGAGTCGGCCGCAGAGTGGGGATGCCACCCAGGTGTACCAGACGGCGTCGTCTATTTCGCTGCGCTCCCGGGATTTGGATAGTCCTGGTAAGAATCTACGTTGGTTTTCATCGAGATTGAATTTCAAGTGATTTTGCTCCAGGTTCCAGTAAGAATCCCAGTCCCAACCGGACGGCAGCCGCCTCGGGTGACGTGATGAAACATGACCCAAACAAGATTCAATCGAAGAGTAAGTTGAGAATACTAAGCTTATGACAGCGCAATGGCATGAACTATTTTACAGGGATCGACGAAGTGGAATTAACGAAAATAAAGCTTCTTGTCAAGGAACAGTCGGGCGATAAATGAACTGCGTTGAATTATTTGTGAATGGCTGATTCTGTCGGTGTTGCTCTCATTTTGCTGATTGGTCAGAATAAGGACCCTACTTGTGCTACTCCTTGATGCTTTACCATGTTTACGTTTTATCGGTGTGATGTGCAGATTAAAATTATATACACCAAGGACACATACATCAGACCGTGACCTTTCTATAGTAACCTCGAAACGTACACTAACATGGCGGTCATGTTGTATCCGCGTTTCGTTTGTATTACTTCGAGAGCGTTCTTTGTCTGTCTGTAAGAAACCATGACCACACCCTCCGGAACTGTCCTACCGTTGGGCGGTAGCGCCTCGAACACCGCGGGCGTCGTTCCGTCGGCCAGTGCGTCCAACTGTCCGCCTTGTCCGTGTCCCGTGAAATGCGAGTCGAAAAGCGGGGCGCAGGCCTTATTTAAGGTGCCTGTCGGGTTCCAGGCCTTACTGAAGCATATTACGCGAGAGCTGTTGAATGGCAAGCCCAAGGACCCCTATCTGTACATTATGGAATATCTGCGCACCAAGATGCATGATCGGCGAAAAGGTTAGTTGGTTCAATACAGCTGCAAAGACGTTTGGTTTGATTGTCGTATTTAGGCCTTCTGGAAACGGGTTATTTTGATGACGATACGCTGAACATTGATATCAAACCTCCGATGCATTATCTCCAGCAGACTTCGCTACATAATGTGCAGTGTCCGAGTACGACGGCGTTCGATGCAATGGCGACAGATGCAGCTACAACCCTGAATGCGGCTTGTAAAGGTAACAACCCTGTATTTCTCACTTCATCGGTTTGTTCGCTTTCTGTGGTACTTGCAGACCATTTTCGTAGCTAGTTGTGTTTATTATCGATTTTTTTGTTAAGAAACCGTGGCCATTGCAACATTGAAAACAATGAAATATTGTTCGTAACTGCAGGTGTACAAGATCGACACGAAGTGGGTGAGATGCGACGTGACGCGGGACGCAAAGATAACCGCCTAGCGGCTACAAAGAGCCAGAAGAGCGCCCGCTCAGTGGCCAGCGACAGGGAAAGTTACAACCGAAGTTGTTCGCGGAAATCGGGCGGTTGTGGGATGCGATGACACCGTTCATGCTTTTACCCTTTTAATGTTTTATTTTGTCAGGTGATCACCATGTCTTTAATGTCAAACTTTACTTGCATTTGCACAATCATAATTCTTGCGTTTGGGGAAAGAGTTTTGCATTTAGTAAACCAAACTGAGGAATCTTTTTATTGATATGGAGTTCTTCGGCTTCTTCCTTGTTGGCCAGCAACAATACTTATTTACGGTATCCTGTACAGGAACGTGATGACCCTGTTTAAGAATGTTTTGTACTAGTTCCCAAAGCTGTATCCATTGTTTTACTCCAGGTATCATGTAGAGAACTTTTTCGGGTATACTCCTTAATCCAGTACTAAACATTCATGCACGTACTCCAAACGCAAAGGGAAGCTTCCATCTGCTCATAGATCCATCCCGCTGGGATGGGAAACCATCGAACCCAGCCAGGATTTGTTTTCTCCAAGTTATCACTATGTAAACAATCAACCCATAACACGAACTATGCGAAGATTGAACAGATAGGTTTTTGCAGGTGTTTTCATTGTTCTGATATCTATTGATCTACTGCGTGGAGAATACCATCCCGTTGATCTCGCGGCTATCACCAAGGTTCTCGACCCGGATCCCGAGCGTTCCACCGATCCCGAGTATTTTCGCGAATGGCTCCGCACGGCCTACAGCCCGTCATCAGTCAAGCTGCAGCACGCCAGCGGTCTGACCCAGTGGGATTACAACACCAACATTACTGAAGCTAATCAAGCTGCTACGGTAGGTCTTGAATTCAATCCAGGTTCCTTTTGTGTAATGATTAAAGTTGTCAACAGATTCGTTCCTCACAAGACGGCGCCAAGTTCTCGCATATCGTATCGGCCGCTGTGTCCAAGTTTAACCTGGACGCCAGTAAGGATGAGGAAGCCAAGTCTATACGACGGAGGCTTACGCTGTTGGGAGATGCAGCCCTCCCCGCGGCCGAACTGGATGAACTGCATCTGTTGATTAATCACATGCAGTCTGTATACTCGACCGCATGGATTTGTTTCGATCCCAAAGCAGATTTGGAGGATTTTGCTGATCTGTCACCGGATAAGTGTCCCGAAGCGATGCGACTGAACGTTGAGCCGGGTACGAGAGATACGTAATTCGCAGCGGAAATTATGTACAACACCTGAAAGTATTTTTTAATAGTTATTTTTAACATTTTATTTTTCGCTTCTTACTTGTTTCTAAATATCTTTTGTCTAATGTAAGTTATTTTTAAATATGTTTCAGAACTTCTTTTATCTGTACTTCGCCATTTTTGTTATTTCTGCCACATCGAGTATACGTTGTCTTATTTCTACCACCCTGCAACGCTCGTTCAGGTAACAGTGGCAGCAGGGTGGTAGAAATAACATAACGTATACTCAATGTGGCAGAAATAAGAAAAATGTCGAAGTACCGCTTTTATCATTTATTTATGTTATTGTAATTAATAATTCATTGTGTTTATTGCTGTACCATGCTATAATTAATTGATTAATTTAATTATAATTTTGAGAACAGTTTGTTTCATTTATCTTACTTTCTCGATTCTGCAGCCCTTGTTGACTACTTACGACATCAGTGGGATCTCGAAAAGCGCAAGTACATCTGGACCAGATGGCGTGACGTTAGCGGAAGGGCCATCCGGACCAACTACACGCGTTATGTGCATCTAAAAAATAAGGCCGCCAAAATTACTGGTTCGATTACATACACAAAAGTCATCTCCCGCCAGCTACTAGCTCATCACATGTTCGATCTTGCAGGCTACAAAGATGCGGGGCAAATGTGGCGAGCCGAATACGCTCGGGAATCCATGGGCTACAACGACAGCACTTTTCTCAAAGATTTAGACAACATGTGGCTCACCATTCGGCCACTGTACGAAGAACTGCACGCTTACGTCCGGGGTGTCCTTCGACGGCGTTATCCTGAGGAAAACATTCATCCTCATGGACCCATTCCCGCGCACTTGGCGGGTACGTTACTATCCCTTTCTCTGCACCGTTTCATCTTCATATATGGGATTTTGCTACAGGGGAGATGTTTTCACAAGATTGGCTGTCAGTCCTGTCCTTTGCCCAGCTCTACCCCTCCAAACCGCTGCTCGACGTCACGGACGAGATGGTCCGCCAAAACTACACTATCCGTCGGATGTTTGAGTTGTCAGAACAGTTTCAAAAGGATTTGGGGCTGATTCCCATGCCGGAAGCGTTCTGGAAGTACTCCATGTTTGTGGAGCCGAAAGACGGGCGGAAGGTGGTGTGTCATGCGTCGGCGTGGGATCTCAAAGAGGATGACGATGTTCGGTACCCAAATAGCGGGCATACCTGGACAACTGACAGTGAGACATGGTTGTTCTTGCAGCATCAAGATGTGCACCAAATTGACCATGGAAGATCTCGTTACAATCCATCAGTATGTCGTGTAATCCAATTTTCTCCGATATACTCTTTTACAGCACATGTTTTTGCAGTGAAATGGGCCACGTTCAGTACGACCTTCAGGTGCGAAAAACATTGTATTGATTGAATGGTAAAACAGCAGCGATCACGTTTTCCTTGCGTTCCAGTATGCTCATCAGCTGTCGTTCTACCGTGATGGGGCGAACCGCGGGTTCCACGAAGCCGGTAAATCTTACACAGAATTACTAACATTTCATAAACAGTGCACTGTCTTATCTTTCAGTTGGTGACACGCTGGCTTTGAGTGTTAAAACCCCGAAGCATCTGGCGTGGTTGGGTCTGTTGAAGAACAACGTAGAGGACGAAGGTTTGAAGGATTTGCTGGTTTGTTCAACAGCTAATGTTGTACATTGTGTAGAAAGTGATCTGAACTACATGTTTGCCACGGCACTGGACAAGATAGCATTCCTCCCTTTTGCCTATGCAATGGACACTTACCGATACGATCTGTTTGCTGACAGAGTACCGTCGCACCGGCTGAATGCCGCTTGGTGGGATTTGATGTAAGAATATTACATTTACTGCCCAATTCACAGCGAACGATTTCTCTATATAAAACTGTATGTAATGTGATTGTCAGACATAAATACCAAGGTCTCGTTCCGCCTGTACCCCGCAGCGAGTTGGATTTTGATGCCGGTGCAAAGTATCATGTCGCGTCGGATACCGAATACATGAGGTGACGAATCTAACGATTGGTTCTGTTATTACAGAAAATACATAATAGGTACGTAGACAGAACTGTTTGTTTTCCTAGGTATTTCATCAGCTACATCCTGCAGTTCCAGTTCCACAAAGCGCTGTGCAACGCGGCCGGTCATACTGGCCCGCTGTATCAGTGTGATATCAACAAATCCAAAGCAGCTGGCAAACTGTTCAGGTCTGATCAAGCGAAAGTATTACGGTTTACAAAATTTGCAATTTGACGTTTGTAGTGACATGTTATCCATGGGTTCGTCCAAACCGTGGCAGATGGCGCTGGAAAAGCTGACCGGTACACGCCGCATGACAGCGGCGCCGTTGGTGGAGTTTTTCGAGCCATTAATCGAGAAACTGCGGACTATCAATCGGGAGAATGGGGACTACCCGGGATGGGGATTGTAGTGGTGAGGGCCGTGGATGGTCAGCCGCAGTCTTTTATTCTTACGACTCTCTCGAAGTTTGTCGTAACTGTTATCTGTGTTGAGTTAGCACAGTCAGTTATTGTTCTGTATTGTTTTAACTTGTCTTCCTTGCTTTTGTACGTTTTGAAGGCCTTATGGAATGTTAAGGGTGCATGGTTGAAAAAATTTAATGAGATTTTTACTACCGCAGCATAAACCTTTATAGCTTGTATATGCGTTACCAATATTTGAATATGTAACACGATAAACTCCCAAGATTACACGCCTTATTGGCGAACCACCCCACAACGTTTAAATCCAACAGAAAAGCACTCCCCCAACAATTTACTTCGGTTGTATACTTCCATCACGTGATTCACAATACACCCGCCACGGTCCATACACATAGTGATTCCCCCCATCATTATCATCCAACTCCAGTCGCGTGATCGATTCCAAATCACTCTCCAACTCTTTCAGTTTATAACACCGGGGTATCCGCTCCGGCTGAGGATTCGTCGGATCCACGGGTGTCGGGAAGGATTTGGCTGGTTCGGGTGGTTTACGGGGAACTTGAAAATAAGACCTCCTAGCGGCCGCCGACACGTTATCCACACTGGACACCAGAGCGATCAACAGACAGGTCACGCCAGCGGCCGTGCACACCAGGAAGAGTGACATGAGGGGCTGGGCTACATGGTCCTCGAAATAGTGCTGCCTGGCCCACTGGGAACCAGCCAGGATGATACTTGGCAGGGCCAAGCGGAGTAATGTCTCCATTTCGGCGTGGAGCTTGCGGAGGTCCTTGACTTGTTCTTTACAAGGCGAAGGACGGGCCGACAAAGATCTCGTTATATCTGCAAGAAAAACATGATTTGCTGTGTGTTTCATCTTTATCTGTTATTCTACGTACTATCGTGCCGTAGACGAAGCCCACTTAGATCCGCCATATAATCGTCGTTCTGGTACAGGGAGATTTTCAGCTGTTGCTGGCGGATTCGCGAATCACCGGACATGAGACACACACCAACGAAGGCGAAGGATGCAGCGAGTCCTCCAATGAAATATCCAATGTAATTACGATAGGCAACACAGTACTGTGAGACAGTGCGTAAATTTAGATGACTGCGGCTGATGACGACCGGTGATGTCATCGCAGTCCGCTGAACGATAGCGTCAACTTCTTCCGTGGCTTCATTGTGATCACAATCAAAACGGCCTCAACGGCATTATACAGAATTGAAGTCAAAAAGACTGGATAACGCAGAAACTGACTCACGGTACAGCATCAGCTGTAGAACTGTGTGTGAAGTGTCGCACTAAAAATCACATCCCATCAGATAGCAAGTTCAAGCAACGGTGCAGGCATTGAATCGCGTCCTCGGTATTGATGCCGTTGTAAACAATTTGCACATCGTCGGAAACTTTAAACTATATTTATTCAAACGAGACAACCAAGGCTCTTCAGGTTTGAGCATATAAGAACGCTTATTACCAGCATTGACGTGATGCCTTTATGTTTAGGAAGCGAACAGCAAGGAAGCATGTCTGCCGCATATTGTTCCTATGGAGACTAGTAATGATAACGTAACAAATTCTGAGCGAAACTTTCTTGTGTCTTGAGAGGACCATTTTTGACGACCCGGTGTAATATTTAAGCATGTAGTACTCATTAAAGTGTAGATGGTGATTGTGGACAGTGGGAACTATTTGAAGATGCTGGTGAAAAACGCTGCTCACGGTCAAAACCATCCGTTCGATTTCCAGTGCATCAAACAATGCGGAGTGGTTGCTGCTGGCGTGGCAATCCATCTGTACTGGTTATACACGGTTTATCGTAATTATCCCACATCAATATTTGGCAGCGGTCCGTCACAACAACCGGCTGCAGCAGGCGGACGCCCATCACAGTCGGCGTCGGCGCCATCTTGAAAGAGTGAACTGTTTTGTTTACGCTCAAGCGTCTCCTGAGAATCTCTATACATTTTAATTTTTTACTTGATAGTACGATTTGATGTTCTTCTCATCTTCTGTGTGTAAAATTAATGTTCATTCGAAGAATGGTTGCATGACACCGGAGTAAATCCGACTATTCCAGTATGTAAGTTTCGTTCCTGTCTAATGATCTAATCCACAACGACACAATCTAACTGCTCCAGGAACATCAACCTACACTATGTAAGACAAAAAACAACACGACAAGTTCACATTCCGTATGCAGCGGCCGGAAACATCCAGCTGTCTGTTCAACATTTTCCAAGAAACTAAACTCACAACAAGGCACAGTTGAATATCAATACATTCTCGATCCACAACTACAGTAGAGAAATTGACCAATCCCATCACTTACGACACTGCTCCCCGTCAATGTGTTCCGCCAACCGACAGGACCAATACGACAGCATCCCCCCATTCTGCGCATCCGCACAGTACGACCGCAACGGCTCCAGCATGGGATTACACTGCTGGGCCTGTGGAAACGATCGACTCAACAGACCATTCCAGCAACTGGTCCCTTCGGTGCAGTAGAACGGCCAGAACTGTAGCCAGGATTTTGTTGGCGTTAACGATGGCCGTGTTTCTTTCAACCCCCGTTTCGATGGCCGTAAACTCCACAGTTCAGGGTTCTTCCATTCGGTGACCGGGGCGATTGGTGAAACTTTGCGATTTCGATACAGCATGTACAGAAGCCCCAACAGCGCCAGTAAAGCAAGCCATTTGACGAAATTTGGGACTGCTTGATGTGGCGCTGATTGATTGTTGTCCTCATTCGCTCCGGGTGACACAGCAGGATGAACTTCTTCTACAGTCTCTTGTATATCTAACGCTTGTTCGGTATAGACAAGTGGCTCAACATCAGCTTTTAGCGCAGCCGGTTCTTCAAAAAAGTATTCGTTTTCTGTTGGCGTTTCTTCTACGCACTCAGCTTCCGCTTCTTCTCTTGGCGCGTAACAAACTTCTGGTTGCGGTGTTCCAACGAAACAATCTTTCGATTGTGTCTGCGTGACGACCGATTCACAGGACTGATACCCTGCATCACAGCAAGCATCGGCCGTTGTGTGACATCCAGTCTCCCACATATCCGATGCGCACTGCATCCCGGTGCATTCCTGACTGGGAACATCCGTCTGGCACTCGTTCTCGCAACAGTTATACTCTGTTCCGGTGTTCATCTCGCAGGGAACTCGGTCACATTCGTCTATCATTTCACTGGTTTCTTTCACACTGCACGCCACGTTTTCGTGACTGTTGGATATGGTTTCTTCTACGTCACAAGTGATTTCCACGGTGTCGTTTTCAACGCAAGCGTCCAAGCTTTGGCTCGTCTGACAGCACTCGGATTTGTCTTCCGTATTCTTCGCTGGTTTAGATTTACGTGTTTTCTTGACGCGTTGGCGACGGCGAAGCGGAGCGCAATCCCCGCGATTTGCATCAAACTGCTCAACCGCCTCATCAATGTCAACTAAATCTTGAGAGACTGCGTCTCTTTCCACGCACGTCAATGCACTGGATGAACTATCCGAAGAACTTGTTTGCACGGAACAACCAGAGTCCGTTGATGCGACGGGAAGAATCTCGCTGTCAAACAGTTGCGCATCTGAATCGCTGATACAGTTCATCGTGTTGGAGACCTCGATCTTTGATACAACCAGGTCGCAGGTGCATTTCAGGAGAACTTCTTGGCGTTTTCGTTTAACAAACTCCCGCACGGTGGACGCATCGCAACC
>JAQGAU010004028.1:0-12222 GCA_034698045.1 Paramacrobiotus richtersi
AACGCAAAACTGGGATGGAATGGTGTGCTGCAAATCACAGAAAGAAAGCATAGTCATGCCATGGACGACAATGCACGCTGCACAGCGACCAATATATCTTACAGTGAGGGGGATGCTTGTGAAAATTTTTCAGCAATGGCATCGGTCGGGAATTTCCATACGTTCCAGTAATTACCTCTTGTAAGGTTCGAATACGTAAAAGAGAAGTTGAATCGGTACCCTTGATGCCTGTAAATCCAAATGCGTTTTTCAGCAGAAGTAATAATTAATAAACGAGGAAATGTCCGAAAGATTGTCCGTAGTACCCTTCTATTGTACGAAGTACGCTTTCATAGCTGGTCCGAGTCAAACTAAAGTAGGCGCCATCAATAGTCAATCGGTTGGCTGTGGTAAAAGCTTCCTCAACGGCCTTTCTATGGTCTGGGGTGCCTACAGCATAAGCTCATTACAGATACTGGTCCTAGCAGTTGCTGCTACGGATCGTTTGACACCGATAAAAGACTCATCGCACATGTTCATGTATTATGCGCTATTCAGTTTCACATCACATGGAGAAATTCGCCATGTTTTATGTAACGTTAACAGTCTCATACCATTGGTTCATCTTTCGGATCGCGTGCCAACAGGTACAAACTGAAGGTCTTTTGCAGGGGGCAGTCGCCGTATCTATTCCAGTCAAAGTGGATCCGACCCTCACGGCAGTCGAGCAGAAAGCTTTCTCGTTCACGGTGGGACTCGCTTTGTTGTTGGGCGACCGGGAGTCGGTGAAGGCTAACATTCTGGGCACGGCAATATCTGCAGTACGTGGGGCCAGTTGTGTGGTCCAGCGTTGGAACTTTGCTGCTCTCTAATCTTTGGTAGAGCTGTTCACCCAGCGATGATCGCTGATCCACAACAGTTTGTGTCGTCAATTCTCGCGATGTCATCAGAGCGAACCTAATCATACTCCCGTTCTCGACATCCAGATCCCAAACGATGACTTTTTCTAAAATATAAACAAATAACTGAAAGAAAATACAAACCGCGCGCGTACAGTCGGAAACCGTGCAGAAAATCGCGCTACGCAGCAATTATGATTAATATGCCCTTGGCCTTAGCCTGTAATCAAAGGACTGCCTTCCACAGGGCAAACTTCACAAGTCGTGCAATTTAACCAAGCGCTTACCTACAGCATAGCCCAAAGATCGTGTTAGTACGTCTTCTATGCCGGAAAGAGACTGGAGATTGAAAGGTGACGAAAAGTGCATACGAAACAAGGTATCAGGATCGATCAGGATACTGGGCTTTCGCTTATTTATCGGCACGTACGAATCGTCGTACCCCGAATCCTCTAATCCAGAAACTCCGTACACCGATTCATCATCACGAGCAGACTCGTATTCATCACCAAAATCTGGTAATTTTACTCTGCTGTAAGTTTTATTGTTTACACTGATTGTGTAAGTGACATGTGTCCAGTCCAACCTACACATCGTCAGAAAATACAACCTGCGGGAAAATGTGTTGCACGACTACAGTATCTCATAAAAACTGCTAAACTGATCCCACCAGTAAACCTGAATATTCTCACTTACTGAGACGGTTTTGGGTCGGAAAGAAGGATACGATGAACCATTTGGCGGATTTGAATATCGATATCATTGCTGCCGCACGACGGGTAAATCTTTTGCTGGTAGCTGGTGATTTTGTCAATTACAGTTTGCCTGACTGCGGTCAAGTCGTGTGTCTGTGGAAGACCTTTCAGAAGGATGGACTGAACAGGAACCAGCCGATGTTCACACACAGCCACGCTTTTCGAAGCCAGTCGCTGGCTAAATACATCTTCGGCAGCGGGAGGGATTCGCTCAGTTGGGACGACCGAAATCTTGGTTGCAGGTGTTTCGCTGGGAAACTGTTCCTGTGATCGATGGTGATCGTCTCCTGGGATGTTATCAACGAGTGAGACGGTATATATAATCCAGGTCACCGACAACCTTGGTTAACAAGTAACACGATTATAATCGTGGTAACTTCAGAAGCATCGGTTCAATAAAAGGCACCACTCTTTACATTGCGGAGTCTAGTTATAGGTAGTTAGTCTAATTGATACGGAGATTGGCGGCAGAGTACTTTACAGATATCTACAGTGTAGAAGCGAGCCTTTATTTTTGAGTCGAAATCGGATTGTTGTTTACTTCGTGCCACTCATTTGACGTCAAATTTAAAGTTACAATATACAACGGTTCTTAGCTCTTACCCGGTATCAGTCAGCATTTCGCTTGAATTGTATGATAAAATTCGGATGGCAGTTTGGTTTTTGAGATTAGGAGGAGCATCTTTATTGTCTGCATAGACTTCTGTAATTTGAAAAATTCGAGGTCTGTAGGGGTTTCCTGTCGTTCTATCCAGACTGTTATACTTGATTCTGTTAAGGTTTGCTAAACGTTCTTTTCGGAAATTCAGGACTACGGTGAATACTGGGCGTCTACGAAATCCTGAAAAACGTTATGACTCATACCGATACTCGGCATCCACGCATGGAGCAGAGCAGCCTCTAGCTCTTGAAAGGACAGATTATTACTCATGATGATTACGTCATGCAGACCGATAACAGGGAACAAAGTATCGAACACCGGATTTTCCACGGCCTGAAATCCGACATCCCCCAGTCCAAGGTAGAACTTGACAGGTCTATTTTGTGCACGGTTCTCCAGCAGGATTGTGGAATCGTAAAAGTTTGACACCGCTCGCGTACCAGCACACAAGGTCGTGGTGAAATGCGTATCTTCGCGGCCTAAAAAAGATAACAGTAAATCTAATTCGAATGCACTATGCAGTCACGCTCACCGGTTGACGGCAGAGCCGTTTTTGGAACATTCTGGACTTGGTTGATGGTTTCGATACTTGCGCTGCAGCTTACTGTTGTTACTGCCAGCAACAGAAGCGATAGTAATTTTATCGGCAGCCTTTGCATAATTTTGATTGAACAGATGGTAAGCACTACTAAGCAGGATACTGCTATGTGTAAATCAAAACCTGTTAATACACAAAACGCTTTGCCGTGTTACGTTGTTATATATTAAAGTTACAGCGCGTTTCGGCACATTTCAGGCTCACTATCGGTCTACAGCCACAATATCGCTAGACTGTAAAACGTTCATTAATTTGGCACGTTCTGCCTTCTGATATCATCTTTAAATTTCTCTTACTCTGAATCTGCCGTTGCAATCTCTAGGTTCAGCAGCGACATGAATTATTAAGGCTGCCACATTAGCAAAGCGATTTCATCTGTCTGGTCACGACAGATATACGGCTTGGAAAGCCGCGTTCGGCTGTATATTATTGCGCATCATCTCATAATATCTGGATCGCATATCTTATCGGCACAGCTACATACATATGGTAAAGTCTATTAATTTAATTCACGGAGATGATTTCAGAATGCCATTGGCTTTGTATATTTTTTGTTGCTGTGTCACAGCTCGTTTGTTGTAGCAGACTTAGACGAAAAGCGCATCCGTGTAATCAGTTTTTGCAGTTTTTTTGCTTTACCTTGCCTACTGGACCTAACATGAAAACCGCACGAAACAACTGGTACCGAAAGGTTTGAGCCTACAAATGCTTCTTGTCTCCACGAACCGAGGAGCTCAACTGTTTCCTAACTCCAACAAAAAACGTTGTAGACGCTTGACTGCTGCCTATAAGGCGTCTTTCACATTCGTCAAACTAACGAACGACTAATACATAACTAAACCTTTTCTCAGTAGAAGCTGTCGTGGACAAATCGAACAGTCTTCTTGTCGAATTGTCAAAAATTAGTGTACACTTTTGTACAGTTACGTTATTCTCTTTCTTACGTCAGTCTTACGTCTTCCGTGTTTAAAAACATTCCGACACAAAAAAGATTTGAGTGCGCTTTTGTCGATATCAGGTGCTTTTCCGACGGTCGATATCAGAGCTATTTATCCCAAATAATTTGACATTAGTTTAACAGTAAGTCAACGAAGAACACGAAATACGACAAGCAAATCACGCATGACAACTGCTCATGTGCCCGAAAACCAGTGACCCATCAGCGCTCGTAAGGTAAGCATCTACGGTCAAGCGATAAAAAGAAGCTGTCCGGGATAAACTAATGGAAACGTTAGGTTATTCAGGCGCGCAGTATCCCGCGGATTCTTATCGAATTTGCGCGCAATGCTTGCCAAAGTATTCCCAACCTCTACAATATAAATCCCAACAACTCCATCCGATCCAGAATCCGGAGTGTCAGTGTCCGGAATCTCTCGGTCTGGAAATTCTGTGTCCGAGAATTCCTTGTCCGGCAATTCTGTGTCCGGAAATTCTGTGTCCGGAGCGGGTGCTGGTGTTCCCGGTCGTCGTCGGCATTCGCTGCTGTATAGCGTGTTGATCTTCTGAATATCAATGCGACTCAGGCAGTTTCTCTGTCTCAGGGTGTTTCCGCGATACTGCGGTCGGGGACGGATTGGGTGCGCGCCATTCCGGCTGAAGGCATCCTTTTCGTGCATAACCGAACCGAAGTCATACGCTCCCCGGGGATCCGAGTCTGTCCGCTTGCGGACCTGACCGCGCACTGCCTACAATACAGTACTGAATGGTAATTGTCACGATTCAGGAGCACCCACTCTATCCCATCATTCCAAGTTTTCTGTATTTTTTTAACCTATAATCTTGTTTTGATCTCTTACACAAATCAAACATTGGTCGCTATCATTAAGTTTTTAACAGACACAGAGAGCATTTCCCTTCTATAACAAAATACTGATATTCCGAAAGAAATGTCCAGTTTAAAAATTCGTGACCTGTAACGTCAGCAGTCAATGAGGATAGACAAGCCTACTGACCTGGCAACATGTTTTGCGGTAAGAGCTCAATGTAAGCATCCCGATCGTGGCGTGATTGCTCGTTGAGGAAACCTACACAGCAACAAGTGTCACAGTAACTGTCTGTCACTATTGTAGATGGCTGAATCAGCTTTCTGTGACTCACCGACAACATGCATTAATTCGTGTTGAACAGTGGCGTGCGTAACGCATCCATCTAGCAAACAATAACAACAAAACCTGTTCTATCTATGGCACCAAATGAAACAGATTACTGTAAATTACCTTTCTCGAGGTTCACCACTTGCTTGTTGCGCATGCTCGCCCCAAACTGCCTGTTAATGGGTACCAGTTGTGCGTGTGTCTGTCGACCCCACAACGTGAAGCACCTGAACAATCAAGAATTAACTGCTGTGATTGGAGCAAAAATTATATTTGCTGCAAACTGGGGACATCAACGTATGAAACTCGGTTTGTTTTGCATATGTGTACCCCGTACTTGTACTCTGTGCTTCGATAATACACGAATCAAGGGCATATAAAATCTTTGGTATCATGCTTTTTGGTTCGGCTGACAGCGTTTTTGGTACATAAGGTTTTTTCTATAGAACGCTTACCCTTGCCGGAAGGGAGCGATATAAATCGAATACTGGTCTCCAGAATTGTTCGGCCAGAATTTTATACATGTTCTCGCCGAAAAGTCGCGAATGGCATTCGTGATAATTTGTTTCTCCCAGGATGCTGCAGCAAAATCAGTTACAAACTAATGTTTTATTACAGATTAGCAAAGCAATGTCGATTTACATAGCAGGCTTACAGTATTTTGGTGAGATTTCATATGGAATAATTCCACCAGGCGATTTACTTTCTGATCGAGTTACTCCACTGTAAAGGGCTCCCTCGAGCAAAAGACGCGTTAATCGTTTAAGCATTTTCGCGGATGTTTCTCGTTCGAGCTGCTGTGCACACAAGGTGCATCAGACACCGAGATTTAAGATTAAATTCATAAGCCGGACAAAGTAAGCGGTAAAGCGATTTGTATGATAAAACTTTAAATTACATTTATAACCGCCATTTTTACTGCTTCTAACATCTATCATTCATTTTGTCTAGTCTAGTCCCTTTTACACGTTCCATGATGACGATTGTATAGGCTCTTGCCGCGGGCACATTGCTCTTTGCGACCCTTTCCTACGGCGTGCCACCACCCACCAAACAGCAGACCATTTCCAGGCCGTTCTACGTGCACTCCAGTCCCGTGTATCTTCGCGCTATTATGCCGTACCTCCAGGTGCAAAACTGGGATCCGACAGCGAGCACGACACCCACCGGTACCGTTGTCCGCGACGCAGATCCCGAAGAATCCGATGTGGAACCGGACAAGCCCACCTATCAGTGTTATTACCATGAAAACATGGTCGCTTATTGCCAGGAGATAGCAAAATGCCAGCAGGACATCAGTCGCACCAATTCGAGGCTACCGGACAACAGAACATACAGCGGATACGACTGCGATGCGCCACTGATCCGGATCAGCTACTCATTCAAAAAACGGTACGGTGTGCGTGTGCAGGATGTGGCAAGTAAAATGCGTAAAGCTCGAGTACGTTGTACTGGTACCCGGTATACTGCGGAAAAAATGTCTGCTAAAATGTTATTTGTTACATGTCGTTAAAAACATTAGTAATTTTTTTGTGTATGTCAGACCAAAGCATGATCGTCAAAATTTGGGGATAATTATGCTGTGGAAAGTTTCCACTGCAAGCAGTGACTGAGGTACATACTTCCACTAGGTGTTCGTTGCAGGCGTAGCTGCGAGCGAATTTGTCGATTTGCTACACCCCAATCCCGGACCGGCTGACTTGCTCTTCACCTGTCACTTCTTCGCCGACGAAATCCCAGTACAGCAGTCGTTCGAGTGTGCTGCCCCTGTTGACTGCCGAAACAGAGGAGCAATGTCACCATGTGCCGGCGGTACGCCGTGGTTTGGTACATGGACCGGAGATTTACAATTAGGTACGTTGGTCAGTGGATGGCTTTTTATTGAAGATTGTGAGCAAACAAACTGGAACAAACTTTCTTATTTTCCTGTAGGTTTGTGGGGAGTGGCCACAAGCGAGGCAGTGGAAGCTCCATAAGTGGAAGTCTACAGACGCTGATAATGGACTGCAAAAATCATTTTCTAGCTGTTAAACTTTTAGGAATAAACAGTAGTCAATGCTGTTCCGAAGTTCCACACCCGAAAGATTTTCAAAATTCGCTTGTTAATCTCATAAGAATAACCTCTCCACTTCCTAACGTTCCTGATCTTCTTATTGCCGCTTCTTGGAGAAAACGACTGAAAATGACGTACGAGCTTAATACATTTCATGCTTTCGTGTACACGTTTGATCACATTTCTTTTACAATGTATGCTGATACGTTTGTTGAATATAGATTTGAAACAAACATGGTAGCAAAAATAACTAATCGTAAGCTCGATATGTTCTTTTCTTACACTGATGCGCATATTCAGTATAAAGAACATAACATTCTTTACCTTGAATATGCGTGCCAATGCACGCAAATGACCTAAGTTCACTGCAGTGAGTGAGTCATCAGTACATTGCAAAGTTCCGAACATGAAAGCCCGCCGGACAGCCGTAAAAAGATAGTGGTAGTTCCAGCGTTCGATTCTTCTGATAAGCGGCCGCAAAACGCGACTTGGCAGGAACGGGAGCATCGCACGATGTTTTTGCATCTGATGGGCCTGATTTAGGCGTCCAATCTTTCATCTGCATAAGACACAATGACGTTGATTGACCTTAAAACTGTTTTTCAGATCATAAAGCTGTCTCGCACAACATGGTATGCAGACAACAGACCCATCAAGAGCTTGCAAAAAACAGATGCGAGCTTCTGTGGATTACAAGAAAAAGTTCCAATTCCATTCCGGCGAAGAAGTGCGGTACTGACTGGTGGCTGCAGATGAAAATAATCCGCAGGCACCGAACTAAATGTTGTTTAAGCCCTGTTGCTAGAAAATGTTATAATAATAGGAATTCTTTGATAAGCTGAATTAAATGGAGAGTATAACGCTATTGTGCCGGGCTGGCCTTCTTGCTGCCTTATATTTCGGTAAGCTGAAAGTTGTATCTTGTTTTCCAGCCTGGGTAGCAGCAAACCGGTTTAATTGCAAAATGTGTGTATATAAGAAGTTAAGAACTATAAACAAAGGAACAGCGACTGGCAACGCGCTACTTTAATAATTCAGATTGTGTATCACTAATAGTAATATAGACGAATTTACGCCTATATTCACACTTGAAGTGCATAGGGAATACATTAGCTGGTCATTGTAGCTGTAACTTTGATTGGTGATGTAAGTAGTGTTCTAACGTATGTTTCAGTTGCTTTCGGTCACGAAGCAGCTTTTCTGCATCGCGATGCTTTCAACCAACCATAATGGTCATAACTTGCAGTCTTGCATCTACGTATACCTTAAAAAGAATAACTGACAGCACTGTTTGTTTTCGCAGCAGTAACAGTTGCCGGCAACGGCTACCCCAGTTATCCTCCGCAAGGCTACCCAGCCCAGAGCTACCCATCTCAAGGTTATCCAGCTCAGGGCTACGCAGCACAAGGTTACCCAGCTCAAAGCTACCCAGCTCAAGGCTATCCAGCTCAAGGCTATCAATCCTGCCCACGCCCCATCATTATTACTGGCCCATATCCGGCGTATTTCAACCCCGATTTGGTAATGCTTTGAACAAGCACAATGCATTTCTGTGCGTTTGAAAACAATGTTGGTGTTTAGCTACAGGGAAAATGGTACATCTACCGCCACTCCTTAACGCGACGCAACGGGATCAATCGCATTTATCGGGTGTCGACAATCAGTAAGACCTCCATGGAAGGACAGCCCAATACTCCCGCTGCGACACAGCGGCAGTCCGTTTCCTTTTATAAGAAAGAGAATGATACTGAGTGTACTGTACTGGAGGTTTTGGGCTTCACATCATACACCGGAGTGCAAAATGTGGATGCATATGAAGATAATGATCCAATCAGTAAGCTCCTATTCTTATACAGATACAATCAGTACAGTTATAAGTACACATACGACAAATCTACAAACACCTGAACTGAATAATCTGGAGCACTGAGTTTAGCTGTTTTATTTCCAGTTACCCGTACCTACTTTACCATATTCTTGGACCTGCTTCAAGGCTACTGGGTGCAGTACCATTGCGAGAAGCCCAACTTGGCCGGCGGTTACTGCGACATGCCGCATGTGGACGTGAAAGTTAAGCAGCGGCCGGATGAAATGTCCGACAGGAAGCAAGCGGAAATCGACGCAATGCTGGACTGGTTGTTTCGACCATACTGCATAACTGCTCAGCAGATCCCCAAATGCGAATACACACAGTCCAAGCCGGAATGCCCGGAAACGGAGCCTCCCCCGGACGTTAAGAGAAAGATGAAAGGACTGGCTTTATCTTCTCCATGAACTAATGCATGCTTGGGAACTATCGTTATGTGTTTTTGAGAAAACAAGAGGGCAAACGAAAGCTGTTGCTGCGACGTCACGTCGGTAAAAAATATTGTCCTTTGGTTTCTGCTAGTACTTCTCTAGTGGTTCGATTTCTTTCTCTTTCGTCGTTTAAGTCTACGTAGGGTTTGCATAGTTGTCTGTTCGGAGCCGTCTGTTCGTGTGTATGAAGAACGAAATGTACGTTTTTATGATAAATATACAATTTAAAAAATAGTCGTTATTCGCGACAAACTAACGGAAATCTGGGTTCATCAACAATTAGACACCGTAAGTGAAATGCCAATAAAACTAGGCACTAAAATCATGACAAAAACTATAACCAAACTTCCCGTTTCGAGCTGGATTTCTAAACCTTGCCAGGAAATTTGACCGATTTGGGCCAGTTATATGGGCCACAAATCGCGGTGCACGCAAGTTCCAGTCCGTAGCAATGGTTTGATCCACATTCTTTAGCTCGATTTCAGACCATAAATTGCGTTCCTCGTCGTACCGCTCCATCGTCTGCGACAGTTCAAGCGCGTCGTCAACGACACCCCCAAAAACGTGAATTCGGCGGTTGGATACAAATGCACCGTGTTGATTTCTTGGATTTAGAAGGTTTCTCATAGATTCCCAAGTACGGGTTTTCATGTTGAAGCGGATACATGTCGAAGAAGGTGTCAGATCGTTGCCATCCGAAACAGACCCACCCAGTAATTTATGTAGATACATGAGCCCAAATCAGTCATCGCGTAACCACTTCTCGCTTCGGGCATGTCCGGAAGAACTTCCCACTCCATAGTCACCGTATCAAAGCATTGCACCCAACAGTCGTATCCGTTGTTTGCGCAACAGAAGATTTTACTCTCGTATCGAGTCAGTTTTGCTTCGGACATTCTATAAGCGCATCATATTATTTGATAGTGCTTGGGAAACAGCTTAGTCCACATAAATATTATTAAATGCTAATATGAATTCAAAAAAAGACGTGTAACGTCTACCCTACGACTAAAAACGGATAGTTGCACCGTTAAATGGGTTCACATCACTGATGTGGATATTCGATAACATTTAGCTCATTGAAAGCCCAGAGTTAGCAGTCACTTCATGGGCGTACGTACTTGGCAGGCGTCCGCAATGCACTGACATTTCCATCAGGTAGGTTCATCGATTTTAACGGGGAGGATACAGCTAGTTTATTCCAGAAGTACAGGGTTTTGTCCACTGTTACCATGGACGACATATTGAGGACGGGGTTTACAGAGAGCGTTCGGAAAACGTTTTTCGCGAGATCCCAAGCGTGCGTGTCGATTACTTTGTTCGAAGCTTTAACATCTTTAACATGGCAAATTAGGCCGCAAATAACCTCATTCCCGATTATGACTGCATTTTGCAGAAACGTTTTGCCAGTTAAAGGAGGCGGCAGCGGTACCGGGTATAGTTCGTCGTTAACTGGGTTGAAGAGCTGGACCCGAACATTGGATGATGAGCCTGCTTGACCAAAGTAGTGAAATACAACAAAGGTCTCCGTCGAGTTTTCGGCATCAGGAAAAAACTTGCAGCACATACATTCCCGGCAGCTGTTCATACTCTCTGGTACGGAACTCGCAAGTACTTTCACAGTTTCACCGAGTTGGTCTATAAGCTCTCGCGCAGATATTCTGTGTTGTGGATTTCTGTACAAACACTGTTCAATGCATCTGGCCCAACATGGATGTAAAAAATCACCACCATATGGCGAGTAACCATTGAACATTTTAAACATTGCGTTTCCTACTGGAAGGCTTCGTATATTGACCCGCTCTCCAGTGTTCCTTCTGTAGAGCCACCTTTCACTGTGATTCGCGACATGACTAGATCCAGAATGACGCATCCGAGACTCCAGATGTCGGTTTTTGCACTAACGGAGTCATTTGTCATGAAAGCAGACTGTTCACTAATTTCTGGAGATGTGTACGCCACAGCTAACTTTATCTCCCCAAGATAAAATGCGCTAGTGCGCACTGGGAGATGCATGTCCAAATCTCCTATCACTAAACTATGGTGTCTGTATTTTGCGTATTTGACAAGGACGTTAGATGACGCTATATCGCCATGAATAATTTGATGCTCATGTAAAAATCGTAGCCCATCTGCAATCTGCATTCCGTAGCAAACGGCTGCCAACTGGTACGGAACAGAACCGTCTGTATTCCACTTTCTCAAGAAGCTGGTTAAATCACGTCCTATAAAATGAAAATGTTTCGTCAGGCATAAGCCGAACTTGCACACTATTGTTTCGCTACTGTTATTTTCCTGTCGCTATGCAGTCCGTATAGCGCTAATTCATTGTTACTCGCATCAAATAGATGCAGCACGAGGGATCGCAGCAGTAAATTATTCACAATTCATTTTACAAACCTTAAAATTCGAAGATCATAATATACATGTTCGCCATTGGAAATAGTTCCCGAACTGCATCAGGCGAAAGAAGGAAAGCAGAAGATAAAAGCTTTTCATGCAGAATGAAAGCCAAGAACCGAAGCGACTTCATCAACACTGCAATCTGCCTGTATGGCTATAAATTTACTGTGTAGTATTATGGTATTATCTGGTTATTTACTTGTAAGAGCCGTAATATGTACATGTTTAGGTTTTGTCTCAAGGCTTTTTCCTAGTACATTACCGGTGCAAAGGTCCATCATAAACTCAACACAGTTTCCTCCCAACGCTTTGATAATCGTGACCTTATGGAATCCAACCAGGTGTTCGTGCTTGAGCGTGATTAGCCTTTTCCAGTTATCCTGCATCTCTGTATATATGCAGATACCCGAAAGATAAGATTGGGCAACAGTTTTCCTGCTTGTTTTGATAAGACAAAGTAATGCAGGGTACATATTGGGACAT